>VZUI01041558.1:0-124461 GCA_013401135.1 Cettia cetti | reverse complement strand
GAGCATCTCACACTGGGATGATGGAATGTGTCATGTGCTTGGGGAGCCTTAATGGGCCATTATCAGCCAATATCCCCATGGGGGGGGGAATGAGCAAGGAAAGAGATAAGGAACACTACTCCACCAGGTTTTAACAGCTGGGCCATTATCAGAAAGCATCCACGCCCCTCCCCCCGTAGTTACAAGAGACAAAAAAACCCCACTACATTTCCCAAACTGCTTTCAACAGATGAAATAGAATACACATTTTTTGGTTCCATAACCCAAGACAGAGGGGATGGCCACAACAAGGTGCTTGAGATCACTTTGGCATCACTGAATTGAAGCAGGTAGAGAGGAAGATGGTTTCACTGAAAAGCTACAATTCAAGACATTTTGCAAACAGTAATGTTGTACTCTTCATGGTTATAATTTCAATGACTTTGGGGTCTTGGGAAATCCTAAGGTTAAGTGCCAGAATTATTTTTCTGTGCTAATTGAGAATATTATAAACAAATCTGCTTATTTCTAAATTGGACAAAGTCCACACATCTACAGGCAGAGTCTTCCCCCCTCTCTAAAAAAAAGGATTTTTCTTTCAGAGTAACTCATAATATAAATAATTTGATGCTTTAAATCAATTATACAGTTACAATCTTGCCCAAAACTACATTTCCAGTACAGCAGTTACTCATAATTCAAACACAGCAAGGATACTATGATTTGACACAGAAAGTTGCAGGAACATAGCAAGAAAACTCCTTGTCACAAAAAAGAAATCTTCCAATCATGATGCTGGACTGAGTCTCAGAAAACTTACTTCACACTTATGCCACAGGATTTATTCCCTACACCCCCATCCTCTGTCCTCAACTGTTGCTCTGTGTTTGTTCCTAAGCAAGGAGAAAGAGTAATACTTCTCCCATTAGCTGTCTCCAGCTCATAAAACTTTCTTGGAAAAACTATCAAAAATAGAATAGAATTTTTGAGTACAGTCAAAACCTTCTCTAGTGGCTCAACACATCAGAGAAATGAGACTTCTTTTAATATAGTGTAGCCTAGTACCATACAAAACATTCCCTCAATTCTTTTCACAAGAAAACAAAGCATTAAAACCTACCTAATATTTCCCACTTAACTGCACAGCAATTGCCCCAATGAGGGACAGTGAACAAGCATAACAAATCCTACATCAGCTGGGACAATGAAAGTCTAGGTACGTTTCTCCAGATTCCCTAATAGGCTAATTTTGTCTGTAATAACTTCAACCACATTACAGCCAGAGTTTGTTATTACTTGACTTTTGCTTAAAAGTCAACAGCTTTTGACATACAACTTCTGTCACTTCTGAGAGACCTGTAAGGAAGTACACACCTTTACTCTACCCATACTAAACAAAGAATGCAAGAATAAACCGCTAGAAAAATTATGGCTATGTAAAAATTCATTACCAAAGACTACTTACATTATCATAATGTTCTGTAACTTAACATTTTAAAATAAAATTAATACAAAATCAATGTAAGTCAAGAGACAGACAAAAAATATTATTAAAGGTAGGATAAAATTCTTATATGAAAATAGAATTTAAAAGTATGGATGAAAGAGGTAATTCATTTTCTTCTTGCATGAAATGAATAATGAGCAGTTACGCTAACACCTTCCTCCTTCCTTCCTCCCTCCAATTCACTCTTGCACTAGCAATAGATCTAATCCAGGTTGATTAGATCATTTCAACAAGGCAGATACTACCATGAACAGTCCTGTCACTCTGAGTAAGTTGTGTCAATTTTGGAAAATAAATAAGCAGGAAAAATGTGCCAGGAAATATGTAAATGGATACCTCTTCTACTTATTGTATGACAATAGCTATAAGCATACAAACAGACACACACTATAGGTTTATCTGATGACAATAGCTATAAGCATACAAACAGACACACACTATAGGTTTATCTGATGGTATCATTTTCTTAGTGCAGATAGGTGTTTCAAGTCACAAAAAAAATCACAGTACTCAGCATTTTGTGATGGTAAGCTTTTTGTTTAAATTATGTGCTTGGAACAGTAGCAGTGAAATAATAGCAGTGAAAGCATTTTTTTTTTTTAATCAGAGTAAAAAGATATGAGTGTGCATCCATCTTTCTTCAAGTAAAAAGTTACTATTTACTTGGGAGAAGTACAGCAACCTTGCAGTTCTTTTGCACCTCAAAGAAAGATACACACATTATAAGAAAAGCTTTGCTGAAGCTTCTCTGCAAAATGAACAAACCAGTCATTCATGCTCCACAGGTAACATGCTAATCACCTTCTGCAAGCTCAGGCTGAGCAGCTCCAATCGATGCCTCTGGAGACCACACTACCAAGCATGGACGGCATTATAAAATGTGCTACAGCATTGCTTGTGGCTTGCTCCAAGGCACATTTTCAACATTCAAAATCCCAGCTATTTCTCTTGATGAGACTGGTTTACAATAAATGAAATGGAAAAACAATAAAGGCAGAACAAAGGATGAATGAGAGCAATTATTACTAAGCAAAAAATGATGACTCAGATTAGCTTGTTGATGAATGACAAAAGCTTGATAACTAAACTCATTGTGTCTTCACTTTGTTCAGTGAATTTGTAGCAGTTATGGGGCTGTTCAGCCCAAATCAATTTGTTAGGAAATGAACTTTAATTATTTGTTTAAAATCAATGCCACTTCAAAACAGATTCTAACAGCTTTTCAGTATGCTAGTGAGAAAAAGAGGAAAATCTCTATACTGCTAATAGGTCTACTAACTCTCAAATCACAAATACAAAGAGAGATTTTTAAAAGTGTGTATTTCTGGAAATCTCCAAACAATTTCTGCCTGAGACACTGGGAAATGCAAGATATCAATTACACAAGGAACCACAAACACAAGGTATCATTAATAGAAACAATACATTGTCAAGTCCAGGATTAAGCATAAATTGTCAAAGCCCATTATCTGCCAATAAAAGGGCTCACACTATTGAGAACTTTGGAGAAGCAAACCTTAAAAGTGTAACTCCAGCAGGTCAACTAAGATACAAGGTAGAAGGCATTTGAAAAAGTATCAGTAACCCACCAAAAATGTCCCTTGAAAACAATGAGACTTGCAACAGGTGCTGAAAGTTGTAGCCACCCCAAAACCACACCAAATCACAAAACAGCATGCCATAAAATATTGATTTTTTTTCCCTGCTAACTTATGCTTGTTAGCCAAGGAGGATCTTAAAATCCAATTTGTAAATCCATTGTATTTCTGTACTCTAGATCCAGTTATATCCACCAATATTGTGTCCTACAAAGTATTCATCCTTCACTTCGTCCTCTGTTTCACCAAAAAACTCCTATTTGTGATAACTCTAAGCTTCATCTCTGAAGTAATACTTAACTTGCTGAAGGACAGCAGCTTTGGAAATGAGTACTGTAGTGGCTGCAAAAAAGTTCAGCTGAAGCATAAAAAGAGGATCTTTTTCCTGTGCTCCTTGGCACCAATGAAAAATTAATTCATAGTTCTCTTCCTGGGAATATGAATAATCAAAGTTAAAGGACAGAAAATCTTTGCTAAAGCATCCCTTCAATTTAACCTCTGTTCAAGTTTGTAACGGAAGTAGATTTGCTTAAAAAAACCCTTTCTCCCAACTACTAGAGGAGGAAAAGAGGTTTTGTGAAACCTCCACCCACCACACTAAAGGAAAAAAATAAAAGTCATTGCAAAGGAAGTAGTAAAAATCTTTTCCTTATTTTCCTTCAATTTCCAATAACAATAACCTCTTCATTACAAAACCTTTTCTAAATATCAACTGAAAAATATCCCTCCTCCTCTCCCATCCTGCCTCTGTCATTTTCTCCATCTCTTAATGTAGTTATTCCACATGATTCATAGCTACTCTGTAATTGTTTTAACATCTATGAGAACTGAGTTGTATTAACAGGCAGCACACTTAAGAGATCTGGATTTTTGCTGTCTACAATTTCCTGTGTCATTTTTTTCTGTCACAGAATTAGTACTACACGATCAGATCATGAACCTATAAGCAGGTTTGAAATAAGTAGTTAGTATCTTGCCTCTATCCATGCAGAGTCATTGCACCTTTTACATCACTCCTTTCCCTGCACACATAAAGGAAAATAGGTATTGAAAGATTTACTGCTGTCAGATACAATTTTCTGTCTTTGTCCTCTCTTGAATTTTGTTTATAAGGCTCCTGCTCTGTCCCAGATTGGTAGATAGCTCATAACATATCAATGGGCAAGAGGTTTGTGCCTAAGAAACTAATAGTACTTTAAAAGTATTCAGATTCTATGCTACCCTGGAGAAGAATTTCACATTTCACAGATGGAGAAGTCAAGAATGACTGATCGAGTCACTTGTCCAAAGTAACTCATTGGCAAATTCAAGAACATAATGCAAATTCTATACTACATCCATTAGGCAACACACTTCAACGGTCAGTATCAACAGAAACTTATTTTGCTACCTCTCCCTGCCTCTCCTGTTTACTGAATCCTTCTGATCAATCCTGATACTAAGATGTCCCATTACTGAAAGAAGAGATTATTTCTTCTGTGCTAATGAACTGCAGTTCTGATCTGAAATGACAGTACTTCATGAACAATCAGGGTTTGGATTGTTTGCCATCTGTTCATTTATGCATTATTTCACGGGAAAATCAAAAACTAATCTAAATGACCAATTTTGTGATTTGAGCTCTGTAGGTCATTTATCTCTGAAGATTTAAGATACTTTGGCTATAGCAACTAACATATTTTTATTATCAAATGCATGATATAAGGAAATTTATTTTCAATACAAAATTTCAAATATTAAGAACCACAGACACTTCTTGCTAAGTATCTGCAGCTCCCACTAATTTCACAGAAGCAATGAGTAGCCAAAATCTTGTGACTTTTTAGAAATATTAAAGTAACAGAAACAAACCAAGTAACAGTCTGGTAAGCCAATGATTTGCTCAGGATTTTGTGAGGTGACCACTATGTATTTTTCAGAATTTTACCTGCCCACTTATTTACTTCATTTATTATCTGATTCTGGGACATTGTATTTTTGCTATACTCATTATTCAGAGAGGTTTAGAAACAAGTAAAGAAGTGGTAAATATATTTATTTGCTCTACTCTTTGATATTCTGTTCTTTTACTCTTGCTTCATGAGTTACAAAAGCAACTTTTTTGAAGGCAAGAAATGAAACAGCTACTATTTGAAAAAGTTTCCTGAAAAAGGATGCTGCTTGTGAGTATTCAAATAGTATAGAGAGTCCAGCACATATTGATTGTGACTTAGTGATTAATGGGAGCTCTGAAATGTAATTGCAATAGTTAGAGAACAGTAGGATGGTATTATTCTCCTGGAAGCTGCCACCATTAGTAGGTCATGATTCTAACAGGAAACAGTTAGGGCAGTATGAAATATTAGACATTATTGATACCTTTGGTGTGTCAACCTGCTTTGAAAAAGAGACCTAGACGGGACACTTACTCAGTAACAACTACAACCTGAAATAAAGTTACTGACCAAAGGGAAATTCAGGCTTGGGAGAACAGCCCCACAGCTTACAGTCCTAGTTCTCTAGAATCAAGTATTCTTTAAATAAAAAGCACCTGAAGAAAGATAGGAGCACTCTAAGGGTAATTCTAGCTTTAACATTGTGATCTATCTATACGAAATAAAAATATAGGAGTTATAAATCAGTCTTGAACTAATCAGCACAGTAGCAGTTAGGATGCTTCACTTTGTTCAGTTTCAAAATTTAGTTCCAGAAATTAGGTGGCAGTCAAGAATTTAGTAGAGCCAGAGAAATCTAATTACTCTGTTGGGATAAGAGGAAGACATTAAGTGAAAGTATTTGTAATTCCAGTTGATCAGGGAATTCATTGCTACTTCTAGGATGGGTGTAAAATGATAGAAATTTGTAGTTCTAGCCAGTTTGACAATTAGCTGACCTTTGTGAAAATGTGCTTCTGTATCTGAAGGTTAGGACCATGCTTAGTGACTCTGGTTATTGAGCTAATCTTGTTATTCTGGAGAAGGTAGCCACCAAAAAATCACAATGAAAATTGCTTCCTTTGTTGGCATACTAGTTTGCTAAGGCTGAAGCATGCCACAGAGTAACTGTCTTTCATACAGGTTTTGGAAATAGCCTAGGCTATTCAGAGCTCAATCATGCTGCCCAGAAGCTGAAATTCAGACACACCTTAGTCTGGGGGTTTCATTCAGAATGAACCCAGCTCATAAAATCAGAGTTTATACAGAAATAAATTCTGGAAATCAACTGGCAATCAAGGTAAAATGGAAAGGACATGCAGGCAGTTTTATTTCATGGAGAGAATAAAGGGATATCTTGTTTAATAGTGTTTCTGTTTTCCTTTTACCTTAGGAGATTTAACCTAGAAGCTCACTGAACAATTCATTGTATTTCTACTTTATTATTATAGCCTGACATCTTTGACCATTAAAAACCATTTATCATTATAAATTGTGAAATGATGCAAAATGAAGTAATGATCCATTTCCAACTTGATAAAAAGAATAGCTGGAAGAAGTAATGATAGACTGCTGTTCAAATGCCCGAGTCTTCCAAGTTCAAAGTAGAACGTTATTCCCTTTAACTTGGCTTTCCGTTCTTCTCTTTGGGTAGTTAGGGATGAGCACTCAAGATTGCACTGGATTCGCTTTTAAAATGTAAAGCAGCCAAAATATGAAGTTGCAACTTAACCCTACTGTTCATAACACACTGTTACCTCCCTGCTCTTCTTTAAGAAACAGGATAAAGGCAAAAGTACATTTTTTTCAGTGCTTTGATACTTATTTATTTATAAAATTGAAAAGAATGAGTCAGAGTTCATACATCCAAACAGAGGAAAGCAGAGGAAGTTCCCTTCTTCAGAGAAAGAAATGTGTTCAAATACACATTCACATTCTGATACACCTCCCTGCATTGAAAGTACTGCGGAGGAATGGCTCATTCCCTATATAGCTTTTTAACATGAGCTTTCCTCACCTATCTTTCCTTTCTTCTTTTACCCTCCCAAATGAGTAATCAAATCCATATTTGGAAAAAAAAAAACCCTGTTACGTAACTATTTTAATTTGTTTGTTGGGGTTTTTTTTAAATTTAATACCCTGTATATTTTATAATGGACAATGAGAACAAACTGAAATAAGCATTCATTTTCCATTCTTCTTATGTGCGTACAAGAGTAGGTTATTTCCCATAAATTTGTTCTATTTCTAATTAAGTCCTCTCAAAATCCCTGCTTCCTAATCATTCATTTCCTTTCCAAGTTTTCTAAGCAGAACACTTAATTCAAGTGACACCCATATGTCTCAGTTGTTTTAATTTTTACCGGGTTTTGACACAAGCAGTACTGGATTATAAATGTATAAAGCTACATAAAGGCATAGAACATCATATTTCTGTTGTTTGCATATTTTATCTACATCTCATTTAAAGCTATGGAACATTAACATCTACATTAATCTTCAATGAACGTAAAGCTATTGCCAAGAAAGCAGCATTTCTGGCAACTCAACAGGACAATCTTCTCAATATCCAAACAGTTTTTACTCAGGGAAACATCTTTTAGCTTTTATCAGTATACTAGAGGTTTTTCCTCTACATTTTTAAGACCATGCTAGACTCATCATCACCTCTGACATATCTCCTCAATGCATAAATGTCTATGGAAATCCAAGTGAAATTGTAGAGAGTAAACGAAATTTCCAAAGCACGTTCCTTACTAGTGCATCTTTACAGGGTGTCATCCTGCAGGAAGGCAGCCACTGGCAATTTTGCTAGTTAGATGAGAAATGTAGTGTCTTTAGTTCATAGAGAGATGTATGTACGTGCTTTTGTGTTTCTTCCTGACATTATGCAATACACCAGGGAAGGATGGAGGTTTTTTTGTCAAGGACACACCACAACTCATCTTTTCACAAACGTCAAATGTTATGCTCTAGATCAGTTGATAGCATTTTCAGGCTGGGGATGGGAAATTCTTCCCAGAATGAGACTTCTAGTACTACCAAGCAATCCAAACAAGACTGCCTGTCTTGACTAGAGAATACTACATGGTCAGCAGTAGTCTTGGTAAAAGAAATCATGATACAATTCCTTGTGTCTGACAGGAGAACACAATGAGTGTACTCTAAAGGAAACCTAGCTGAAATAAAACAGGTTGAAGGAACTGATAAAAATAGGTTTTTTCTTTGGATACAGTACCCTCTTCTGATGTCAAGGACATCATATAATAAGTCTAGACTAGTCTTTACTTGGGAAAACAATATATCAGACATCAAACTGCAAGATCCACAAAAATTACCTTGGAAAATGTTTATTCCAAAATGCTTATTCAAAGATCTTATTAAACCTACTCAAAGACCAAGATGCGGAGACTGCATTCTACAGATGCAGTATTTCCTTACTTGATTATGAATTTACTTCTAAGCTAGTGACAGATTTGACATTTCACCTTCTACCTCCTCAATAAAATACCCCACATTTTAATAATTATGCTCATAGCCAAAGAATACTTCCAGAATACTTTACCCAATATGATTGTTTATTTGTCAAGTCATGGGTGCTCTTCAGGACAGATTATGACAGAATCACTGAAATACTGAGGTGGATAAGTACTTCTGGGATGGTAATTCAACCACTTCCCTGGGCAGTGTGTTCTCTGGCAGCTGCAGCTCCCAGCCAGGCTCAGCATCCCCTGAGGGCTTCCCAGCTCAGGAAACCTCCCCATAGGCAAGTGATGCACTGCTCAGTTGTAGGACAGACTGGCACTGGAGCAGTTCAACTGGTGAAGGGGGGAAGGTATCGGCAAAGGATCTTCCTGAACCAGCAAATGCTTAAGCATCTTCTAGTTTTTAATGTAAGATGTCATGATAACATACTAATAACCATACAATAGGAATATGATTTGCTTGACTTCAAGAATTACAAAATAATTTTCAAGCTCCACTTATTGAGGTAACTTGAACATAAAAGATCAGCTTTTAAATTTAATCTTCTTATGTGATATTTGTGTTCCTCATTTCTGGGGGAAAGAATCCACCCAAAACTAGTATCCAGATACTCAATTTCTGGCAGTCATTAGAAGTAGAGCAGACACTTTACTTTCTGGCAAAGAAAGTGTTTCAACTTTCATGGCACAGACACAAAATACTGGACTACTATTGTCACTTTATGTTATTTCTTCCCAATGATTCAAGCTAGTTTATAAGCTCCTTAGATCAGGATTTGTAGCTTTAATACCAAATGTCACACAGAATTATAGTCTGACATACAAATGTTAATATAACAACAATTGACCCTGTAGGCATCTACAAATTCTGATCTATCAATGGCTGTCAACATGAGTCAGTACTAACAGCACACTTGGCATAAGAAATATTTTACAATTTTTTCAGCAAGTTAAAAAATACTGATTTTCCCCTTTCTCTTCTTTTTTATGGCACTAGGTTCCCTCATCCTATTTACACCTAATTTTAGAAAGCGTCTACAGGGATTTCTTCTAGAATTTCTAAGCCTCCTTATTTCCATGGGTAAGTTTCATCCAATTTTGCACTGAAGTCTGTCTGTATGAGTTGTTCTTTACTGAGGTCTTATGTAGCCACATCTCTATGGTAATGCACACAAACAGAAAGCAAATTCTTCTCAAAAAGTACAGGAGACAGTTTAAGCAAATGACTAAAATACCTGCCAAACTAAAGTACCAACCTTGCTAGATTAAAACCAGAAAAAATTAAGAGTAATGAATTTGCCCAACAGAGTTTGAAAGATCTTGTTTATGAGCACGTTGATGTCTGTAAGCTTTCTACAGGTCTAATCCAATTGTTTAAACCGTGTATTATTCCTTCCACCCAAAAAGACAGTAGGAATTCCTCATCTAGTTGAAAAATCAGCTTGAGGCTTTCCTGTGTGAAGAACAAAATAGTTTTGAAAATTACCAGAGTGTTTCAATCAAAATAAATTCTTCAAAAGCCAGGGTAGCACATGTGGTTGATAAACCACATCTTTCAGTAGAAGAAAACCTTTGCTGTATTTCAGGCCAAAAAAAGTGCAATTATTCTTGGACATGGTTTCACATTAGTTTTATATTAAAGAAAAAAAATTTACTTTAGAGGACTGGTATCATCAGAAAAACAAAGCTATTTTAAGTGCAAAGTTTTTACAAGATGACATACTTCTACTACAATTTATACTATATTTATTTTACTTTCTAGATGTATAAAAAAAAGCTTATACTTTTTTTCATTAAATACATTCTTTCTCAGTAAAAAAGCATTAGGAACAAAGAATGAATTTTTCATGAGAAAACACTGCTGAGGCTATGATAGGGTCAAACTCTTCCCCTTGAGTTCTTCCAATGTACCTTAAAATTTTCCTCAATGCTTTACCCCATAGAGTCAAATTGTGTAGGAGTATTCAAAACGTTTCTCAAATGTTTTTCTCTGATGGATGTTGAGAAAGATCTACTAGCATGTGCAGGAATATGCTCTGCAATAGCTATCAGACAATCTCTTGTTTTGTCTCTTGTTTGTTATTTTTTTCCTGATATGTTCTGAAAGCCTCAAAAAAGATTCAACTATCCCAACAAGTACTTAATTTTCTTAAAATCGTCTGAAGGGAAAAAACCATAAACCTTTTATCTAAATCACTGGGGTTTTTTCAGTGCCAAAGATCCAGAGGAGATATTTAGATATGTCAGACACAAAAAGATAAACATATCTTGCTTCAGGCTTTTGGACAGATTACAAATTTTTTCCCTCTAATATATATTTTTTTAAAATAGATTTGAATTCGAGCCTGCCTTCTAGCAGGAACTATTCAAGATTTATATTACTTATTAAAGACATTGCAATTATTAAAGACTAAGAGGTGAATGATGAACTTTAGACCATTTAATAAAATGCAAATACATTTCCCACTGGTGATTTCAGCAGTGAGCCCAAGGATTCCATTTACCACCAACCTGAGTACCAGTTCTTTTCCAAGTCAGCAGAAAATATCTCATTGAGGCATAGATAAAGGAATTTTTCTGCTATGGTTCTGGACAATATTTTCCTGCTCAAAGCTTAGAATGAGGTTTCTAGTCTCATCCTTATTAGTCTGCCAGTCTCTTAAAGATTTTTTGTCCAAACTTTTGCAACCTTCTTTTTCTTTTTTTACTCTATTGATTCAGAATTCCTGTTCTCCTTTTATCATTTTCTATTCATTTCTTTAGCAAGCTGTCGTTCACCTAGACAGTGTTCACTAGGATTTTTGTAGACACTTTATCCATAAGAAAAAACCATTATCTACCTTTATTTCAAATTTGACTTCCCTCCAAGAGGAAATCTTTGCCCATCTGCATAATACGTAAGTATTACCATCAAATAGAACTCAACACAACTAAAGTGGTGTTTCTAGATAGTTTTCTTCCCCCACCATTAACTGAAGTCTCTCCTCCTGCCCCTTCAGATTACCAGACTCCACTTCAAAGCTAGAACCAGACACTATGTAGACACAGCTTGTTATGAGACATGAGGCCAGTGATTTGTCATGTAACCAGTAGCACACAGTGCCACGTGCTTCACGTTCATCATCTTTCCTCTTACTGCCTCTGGTTTCCCATGCTATGGAGAGGCTGTCTCCCTGCTAGAGCTGACCAAATATACCAGCTTTTTTAACAGAGCCTATTGATCATTTTTCAGAAGTTTTCCTTCTTGTTTTTGGATCATATTCATCAGAAATATTCCCTTCATCACTTCATTAACAAAACTAACAATCCTCTTTAAAAAACTCAACCCTGACATCTACCAATTTCTTTTGCGGGAAAAAAAAAAAAAAAAAAAAAAAAAAAAAAAAAAAAAAAAAAAGAAGCATTTTTATTGTGCATCCCTGTCAGTGTTCAAGGCCAGGCTGGATGGAGCTCTGAGCAATCTGTTCTAGTGGAAGGTGTCCCTGCCCATGGCAGGTGAGTTGGAACTCAGTGATCTTTAAGATCATTTCCAACTCAGGCCATTCTATGATACCAGGCCACAGTGTGCTTATATATAATGGACAGGCCAACAGCAATCAGTAGTTTTGCTGTTTTTCATCATAGGCAATTACATTTATAATATTAAATATTCATGCTAAGGACAAACTAATTTTCAATGGGCTATTTTGAAAGGGGCCCTGAAGCTGGACTCTTTAGACATATATGGAAGACAGACTAGATATTTCATTGAAAAATATATTTAGGACTTACATTTTAAATATAGTAGCAGTAGTAGTAATGAAAGATTTTCTGGACCTGATAAAAATAATTGTATGCCATTATTTTGTCTCTAATACAAGAGACTAAACTCTACATAATCAAAATGTTCAGCTTCAATTTGGTTTACTAAGTTTTTTCAGGTTACATCACCCCTCAATTTTCAAGTAGGCATTAAGCTGTAAGAGGCAACATTGTTAAATCATTTCTTTCTGCCTGTTTGCTGGCCTTCATAAATACATAGCTGTGTTACTTGCACATGAAATGCAACTTCAACTTTTGACCCCAATGGTCAAGTAGCTTAAACCCTGTACAGTCTTTTCATTATGGTATTTCTTTTTATCTTAATTATGAGCTATGAGATTTGCTTATAAGCAGCACATCTATTAATGAGTTTGGAAACTGAAACTCTGATCCAGATCCAAAGAATATTTTTTGCTAAGGTACTTTCATAGGAAAAAAAAGTATTACTCAATATGAACTACAGTTTTCAGTCATTCCTCTTTTAAACACTCCAGTGTTACACAATCAAGTTAGAAAATAAATCAGACTGACCACCTCCCTTTAAGCTGTTCCTGGATATACTGGGTCTGGCTGAGAAGGAGTTCATCTTCCCCATGTCAGCCCCCACAGTGCTGTGCCTTGGTAGCAGCAAAGGCATTGGTAACACCCCAGGATTTTGGCTACAACCTGGCAGCACTGGCCCAGCATCACTGCTGCTTTCTCCAATGTTCTGCCACCCATCAAAAGGCTGGGGGTGGGCAAGGTCTTGGGAGGGGACACAACCAGGATAACCGAGCCAAATTGACCAGAAGGGGATTCCATAGCATATGGCATCAGCTCAGATACAAAAGCTAGGAGAAGAAGAAAGAAGAGGAGGCATTTGCCAGTTATGTTTGTCTTCCAGAGCAACAACTACATGTGGTGAAGACCTGTTTCTCAGGAAGTAGACAGACACCACTTGCTGATGGCAAATACAGAATAAAATCTTTGGGTTCTTTTTTTGCTTTTGCTTGTCATACACATAGTCTTTCACTTCTGCTTTAGCAAACTGACTTAACCTAGAATTTATTTCCTCTCCCCTGTCCAGATGAAGAATGGGAGAGACAGAGTGGCTTGGTGGGCACAATAGCATCTAGTCAAGGTCTGCACACCACACTGGATCCCACTATTTAAGTAGCTACAAATCCAAAAGTAACTCTGGTTTTGTCAATTAATTAAATATCAAAAACAATCTGAAATCTGCATTTTCTGTCTCCTTTCCACAGCAGATGTTTTGCATATCTTGCTTGCGATTTACACCATAGAAAGGCCACACCAGAATTAAACTGGTAGGTTATTGTCCTTCCTATCTCAAAATATTAAACTGCCCCTGTTTTCCTACCAAAATGAGCAAAATTCAAGGGTCATATCTATACTTCTACTAATGTTGAGCAGTAGATTTTCCTCAAGTAGTTTCATTTCTTAAACTAGAACAGCATTATTATCTGTAATACTTTCTTATTTTCAATTTTTTGGTGCAATTATTGAATGAGAAGGCAAGAGCAGTATATAAATCACATTATGGTAGGTAAAGATAATTAGCACAACATGAACAGGTCCAGGAAAGGCACTCATATAAGTCAAGTTTACAAGATGGCATGGACCCCTTATAATCCTGCTCAGGTCTTGTGACACCCCACTTTACCCAGAGTGAAAGCAGCCATTCTGGCAAGAAGGCCAGCTTGCATGATTGCAGCCTCCAGTGCTTGTTTCATTGCCTTCCCAGCTCTCAAGGTAGATCCTAAAACTGCCCTGCCAATGTCCATCCTGTGAGTACAACAATGATGAAAGGGTCAAGAACAAAATTCTTAAAGCCAGATGTTACTTTATCATCGACAGTGCATCACAGAGTGCACAGAAATCACCATTTAGTGGAGTTGTTGGGAAGTACTAAACTATGCTGGCTCAGCGCCATCATTTCAGTATCTACTTTCTTTCTTGCATATTTTGTATTCTTTTGCTTCTACCTTCAACCTCAGAAAAAACAAATTCCTTTCAGACTCCCCAGAGCCAAGTGAAAGGCTTTATAGCTTAATACCCTTCCAACCAGTAGAAACAAGTGGTATTGTCTCATTTGGCATACACGCATTCAAATTTTGGAGCTATTAGGTAATAATGCAAACCACAGAAAACACAGAGGAAGGGAAACAAAGAAAAAAATTGGAAAATTATTAATAGCTTCCTTCCAGGTGTCAGAGCATTTCATGGTTCAATCAATTTCAGCAGAACTTTTGAAAATTCAGCACTTTAAAAAGGCAATAAACTATTTAATGGTAATTGAAAACTTGTCTACTTCTCTGTGGCCAGTATAGACGGATTTCTAATCAGTTTACAGAACTCAATCACTTTTAAGGAAAAGTGCAAAAACCTTTTTACACTTTTTGTAAATTTATGTAAGGAAAGGAAGGTTTGTAGAAAGCATTGTAAGGACATATCAAACATTTTTGATTATACTTCTGTCTGTGCTGTGGATCAAGTGCATAGCCCTTATTAACATGTATAAACAAATTTTTAAAGCTTTGGCATGAAGGTACACAGCAGCTCCACTTGTACTCAAAAAAAGTTATGATGCTCAAGAATTGCTAATCCCAGGCTCTTTTTTGTTTCTAATACGATCTGACATAGTCTACTGAGAAATGCCATAGGAAAGTCTGTTTCTAGAAGAGTTGAAAAGGAAAGTCAGTTTTAGGACTTTAAGAAGACAATACTCTGAAATGTAAATTCAACCTATGGGAACAAATTTAGTCTCGAGCAAAGATTAAGCAAAAAAGAGAAACAGAAAAAAAAATAGGACTAAGAGGATGACTTTTGGAAGTAAGATAATTCTAAGGAATTTAATAGGTTAACTTCTGTCATTAATACACAAAAGGTGGATACAGAAAACTGAATTCTTTCTATTGGAGTGGGAGGGGTGTAAATGAAATCACTCAACCTGTACAGCACTAGCTGCAGCAATTTTAAGCAAATTTACTACCTGTAAATAAGAGTTTTCCTACTGGTTTAGTGACAATTACAGATACTAGGTTAGAAGCAGTAAGACATAGGATAACCTACGATAGGCTCAGCCTGGCTAACGGCAGGACAATCTGAAATGTCAGGAAACAATGTCCTACAAATTCCAGCAATTTCAGCTATTGTGAGGTATCATGTTCACTGCTGTCAAAAGCAATTTTCATAGATATAATTCCTCTGTCTTCCACTTGATTTAAAAAGAAATTCTGAAAAGAAAAATTGATTTTTATTTTTTTAATTCTCTCCACAGCAGAGATTCCTTTCCTACTCCTTTTTTTGTTCTCATTATCACCTGTATGATATAGATTTCCTGATAAGCAGCATAACTATTGAAAAAAAGTCTTGGGGGGAAAAAAAGGTTCATCTGAATTCAATTTATAAATACTCAATTCAAAACTCAACATTTTGAGATTAAAAAGCAACATTTCAAATACTGATTAATGTCTGCTTTATAAAAGAAAGTTTCAGACTCCATATTATTTTGCATTAAATTTTTTTGATATTTTAAATAATGTATTTCATTCAAAATATAACTTTTTTTAAAAATTACCCAATTTAAATGGAAAAAAATAGTTAAAAAGGACTAGTTAAAAATATTTTAAAAAATGAATCGGCACAATATGTCTCAATTCAGGTGTGAGGGAAGAACTGTTTTGGATGATCCTGAAATGATCTTTTCCTTTCCATTAGTTTTCAGTTCTGCCTTCAAACTGAATGTATTATTTTCTTCCTCTTCCACAATATTGTGCTTATCTGATTTTCCAAACTGCAGCAGGGGAGCTACCCAGAGAATATTTATTTGAGTAAGCTATTAGGCATAGAGAAGAAAATGGTAAATGCTGAAATAACACCAGACACAACAAAATTATGTTGTTATTCCTGCCCAGGGATTTTTAAATTTCATATCAATAGTTTCTTAAATGTAGTAATTATGCCTCTCAGCTAACTATGGGAATGCTACACCTAAATAAATTTTAAAATATGCTTCAGCTGTATCAAAGCATGGTAGCAGATGCCCTTTATTTTAGCCATCAGATTTCCTGATCAGAAAGTGGCTGGTTCCACCATATTTCTCATGCACATTTCCTGTACAGAAGAGTTTTAAAAGGTTTAACATATCTTCAGTGCACTGAAATCACTGTGCACTCTGCACACATGGTAGAGTTGATTTACACACATACACAATTCTGAAATTATTTTCAGAAAAAGTAGCAGATTATTACATATGAAACGTGTGGACCTGATATTGTTGCTTATGAGGCATCACACTTGTAAGATTTGCTAAGAATGATCCAGAATGATTGTGGTAGGTGTGTTCTACAGCACAGTTCATTAGAGCCTTTGGTTGCTCTCATCACTGAACCATAATAGCAAGAGCAAAAGACTGCCTGAAAGAAGGACTGGAGGGGTTGCTAGTCCTGACAGACAATAAAGCATCTATATGGCCAGGACAGCTGAAGAACATTTAAAGGCAGGCAAGAAGGACTCTGAAACCAACAGTGAGTTGTGCACCTAATGTAAAAGGCAGTAAAGGGAATGTGAGGGTTCTATGAAAGAACTAAAAAGATAGCAGTGTATAAATTTTATAAGGGTAAGGACCAGTCTTACTATTTTCAAAAACTGAGATTATCTTAACATACAAGATTGTACCTGCAGTCTGAGAGTAAAAATTCAGGAAGAAACTGTTGAAAAAGTACTGAATAAGCCATCAACACACCAACAGCATTCAGCTAAGCAGAGAAAGTCTCCCAGTTCCAACTGTAACTTACACAGGATATATTACAATCTGTCATGATAGAAAATTCAAAATGATGCTAGAAAACCACCTAGACAGAAAAATTTGTGAAGCCCAGAAGTCAATGTCCATACTAACAGCACATGGAACTACACATGCCATGACAATGCCAACAGAACCAATGCTTTTCTGTGCAAAAGCAGACAACCAACCCACTCACCTTGTGCTTGATAAACATTATTCCCACCCCCATCATTTAGACATGAGAGCCCTAAACCAGCATGTGTCATCAAACCCCTTCTCATTGATCTTCCAAGGAATATCTACCTCCTCCTCTAAATCTGTTTTCTTATCTCTCAGTCTTGCCAACAGTCACACAAAAAATATTTCTTATCTACGTCATGAATCTCAATCATTTTATGGTAAATATGCTGTTTTAATTTTCTCCTAAATTGCACATTTTCAGTAATTTCAACTTACTTACATTTCAATTTCCCACAAGTGAGGCTTTTTCGTTTGCATTATTGTTATCTTGGTAATTGTAACTGCACAAGGACCAATAGCCTGCCAGCCAAATACTCAGCAAAAAACTTTATCGTGCTTATGGTTAAAACTATGCAATCAAGATCTATTTTGTAATAGGTCATTACCATGCCTATCACTTTTATAACTAAAGTGAAACACAGCTCCAGTGTACACTCAAAAACATTGAGTCAAGTTATGGAAATCAAGCATCTTGACAGAGCAGGAAGAAATTCACAATTTGCAAAACACTGTGTTCCAACTTGGAAACACGGAAACATCCACTTGAAAAACTGATAATGTTTTTAAGGAAAAAAAATCCTAACCATGTTATACAGATGTCTGTCATCAAGGTGACATAAAACTTGGAGGGTGGGATACCTAGAGAAAGAGCTCTTGCTCCAGGAGTACAACGCATCACTGAATGCTTTCTGGACATGGAGAAAAATCCTTTTTTGGAACCCTCCACAAATACCTTATCCACTTGATCCCTCAAGAAATGAAAATCTTAAAGTGAAATATTTTTGCTTAAAAATTCTTTATATAAACACATTGTTTTTAAAAATTCTACCAGTCTGTGGTTTTTCATGGTGTTTACCTTCATGATAAAACAACCTAGCAGTCTCAGGGGACAGAGCAAAATGTCATAAAATCCATAATATTTTTCTACACTGCAACCTACTAAACAGAGCATACGTTTTTGTGATTTTTTGAGCTTCTCTTAAGCATCCCCTGCCCTCAACTCTAAAACAGCTGTAATTCCTAGGGATACTTAGGATGATATTAATCATTCCATTTTTCTTTTATTTCTATTTCTTTACTTGAAAAGTGGAAAAATAGAAATTTTTTTAAAAAAATTTGTTTCTTTTTTCATCAGGAATACATTCAGCTTTTTTGGCCACTATCAAAGTATTAAAGTAAACAGAATCCTCCAAAAGAATTGAACGGTCATAAGTGGAAGAGAGGTAAGATTCGAGATGACAATCTGTCTTTGCAGTCCCCATTGCAACTTTTACTGCAATATCCTGGCAAAAATATCATATTCTGTGTCACTTCAGTTTCTGTGTGTATACAGACAAGGGAAAATTGCAATGATAGACAAATTTATATCAATCAGTCTAGCCATGTTAAAAATAGAACTCCAAACACACAGAGCATATAGTATGTTCATATAAATATAGTCCATGTAAAATCACAACCAAAATCCACCTGTAATTAAAATTTTTCAAAATAGTCTAATGTCTCCTATGGTACACTTGGAGAAAAAAAAAGAAATCCTGTATGAGAACCTTTAAAACAGATTTCCCTTTTTGAGAGACGGAAAAATAATTAAGCCATATTTCCTACACACCAGAATCAAAAACAGATGTACATTTTCTCTGTATTTGGGTTTCGTGCCTTATCATTCCCCGGTGTAATAAATTTTAAGTTACAGAAATCAGTATTTCCCCATTTTTCCTACCAATACTCTGTTATTCTTGCCCTAGTCCAGCAGTTCATAAAAGCAGCTGTCACTTCCCAGGTTGAGATTGTACTTCTACTTATTTTCCTTCCTAAAGTCCATCAGAAAATTACAAATATACCAACTCTTTTCAAAAAGTTGACTTCTAAACCAAAACTGAGAAAAGGTAGCAAATTTTCTAGTAGGAACTAACACCTTAAGAAGGAACAAGTAATTGCTGTTTCTCCAGACTTAGTGAAACAATTCAGTCCATAACTGAAATCCCAACGGTGTCAGTGAGGATCACTGAGGCAAGTCCCCTGGCCACAAAGGGCTTAGCAAGGAAAACCCTGGTTCTAAACATGTCATACACGCAGTGTGACGTATATGTGACACCAATGGTGTTTTGTACCTTATGGCACAAACAATATTATAATCATTCAGCCTAATCCAAATCAGCAACAGAGAAGCAAACTCCTAATAACTGGCTTTGCAGGTAACTGTCCTTAGATGTTTGCAGCACATAGCCTATGATAAAACTCATTAATTCCATTCTATGAAGACATGGTCTGTGAAACAAGGACACACCAATGTCAAAAAATCCCCAAGAAAAAGACTGTTAAAATACAAGTTCTAACACTCATTTCTGAGTAAACAGCTAGCAGAAGATAAGCCTCTGAAGAGATGAGCACTGTGACAAGACTCAGAGAAATGTGACATTTGAATGTCTTCTCAAAGTTCATTCAGACTATGCAAACCCTTTCTATTTAAACAGTTTGCTCCAAAGCGAACTTCACCACAGACAAGGTGTCTGGCAAACAAGACCTTCCATTTTCTTTGCCTACAATTAATTAGATTTTAGTAGCAAATAAATTACAGTGAGTGGTTTCAAAATTCAGAGGACTTGCATTAATCATGGAATTCTAAATGAAAGACATGAACAAAGAAAAATTTCTCTCTTAAAAGATTTATGGGCTGTTTTTTTCCAACTGAAATTCTAGTTTAGGGTGCATGTCTAAAAGCATTTGCATTGCTCAGTAGTGTGAAACAACCTGTAGTTGTTAGTAAAGTGAATTAAGATCTTAAGGCATATCAGTATTATATATTAGTATCTGCAACTAGCGATAGCTAAAAATAACTCTTCTAACTGAACACTGACTCTGACAGCAATAAATTCCATGATATTTCCAATTCATTTTTACCTGTACCTGGAGAGCCACCCAAATCAGAACTGTGAAATAATCTATGTCATCAGGTTTTATGATTCTTAAATGATCATACAAGGTTGCAGCTGGGAGAGAGTTAATTTTCTTCCTAATGGTAGAGAAAGGGCTGGGGTTTTGCACTTAGTATAAGAATAATGCTGAAAACACGTTTTAATTGTTGCTTAAGAGTGCTCACCTTAAGTCAAGGACTTTTCAGTCTCCTAATGCAAAAAAACTGGGAGGGAAAATAGTGGGGCAGCTGACTCAAACTAGCCAAAGGGATAAGCCACAACATAGAATATCATGCCCAGTATATCACCCAGGTGGTGAGCAACCGGATTGTGGATCACTAGTCTTTCCTGGGTTTTATTTTTCTCTATACCTCTTGTTGCTGTTTCTGTTTTCATTACTAGTGTTATTATATTTTATCATAGTTTTACTATTAAAATGTTTCTTATCCCACAAGTTTAACCTTTTTCCAATTCTCCTCCCTATCCCACTAGGGGGCTGGGGTGTGAGCAAGGAGCTGTATGGTGTGTAATCACCAGCTGGGCTTCAACCAGGACTGCCAGTGAGGGATAAATTATTGGCAGAGGTTAGTAACTAGGAATGAGCTGGTAGAGAAAGCAGCAGCAAATAAAGGTCTGATTGACTAATGAAGGTCCGTGCAAACATTATCCAGTGTGGCAGAATAAAAGATTATAAGACAATCACACAGACACTGGGACTCAATTGAATATACTAGAATTTCTTTACTAGAAATGAAATGCTTGCTTTTTTTATGTTTTAGAAACTTTATGATGGAATCATAGAATGGTTTGTGTTGGAAAGAAATTTCAATGATCACCATTCCCTGGAAGCCTAAGAGCAAGGACTGTTTGGTACTGCCTTTGTTTAAAGAGAGAAGATCAACACTATGCCTTTAATCAATAGTATGGAAAACAAATCCATTAAAATATAATTTATTCGCTATGGTTTTCCATCTCCTGAGTTGTTTCTCTCTTTAAAAAGGATGCAGCAGGATTATATACATACTTTACCTCCTTTAAAACTTGTTTTCAGTTTGCTAGGATAAATCACAAAGAGCCAGAATATGAGATAAGACCTTTCCAATGACCAACAGCTAAAAAATTAGTTAATAGAAAATTAGTTAAACGAATCATTATTCAGTCTGTCTCTCCATTCTTTAAGCTAAGACAGAACATGCTGATAAGCAGCTTTTCTTCTCTCCTATTAATATGGATAATGGTACAATATTTTACTTTTCATTAGCTCAATACTGTATTTGTGTAATAGGTTCTACAGCATAAATCAGATTTGCCATGCTACATGTTCATGGTATGGTTTTGGGCTTGGTTTTTTTCTTAAGTAAGTTAAATTCTATGGTGAAAAAAATCTACACAGCAGCTTTCAAAGCAGAAAAAAAAAATTAAGGTTAAATTGAGCTCTGAAATCCACAATTAAGGTAACTAAAAAATACTTGAGTTTTATAATTACAAGGAGCGTTAAGTCTCCTATAGCAGCAGTTACTAAATTTCAGATGCTAAGCCAAATACCTGTCCAAAAAGTGATGTTAGGCACCTATTTCTAAAATCTTTGACACATTGCCATACCATTAATTACCACCCACTTGCATAGATATTCTTCATTAACCCAGAAAACCCATTAACTGTACTTGCCAACATCTGTCCAAAGGAAGATGACTACAAATCCCATGTTACCATCTTCTGAAGAAAACAAACTATATGGATGTATGGCTAACTGTCAGTGCCCATCCTCACTAACAACATCAGAAGGAACAAACAAATAACAGTTTAACGCATTATCAATCATACAATCTCATATAAACACTCTTGGGGATAGGGATTTTTTTTTTTTTCCTAAGGTGAAATTTCAAAGATGGAACAGTCCTTACCAATTATTAACCAGGCAGTATAAAAATAGTCTAGGTGAAACTAACGTTATACGCATCATCACATTAGCTTTCAAAATTATTAATATCTAATAGATTTATGGGTTGTTTTTTTTTAATGAGAACCCTCTACAACAGGTGAGATTGACAGAAATGGACGCCCAGGCTGGCAGACATCAGATGACCCAGAAAAGTGTCCAGTCACTAAGCTACTCAAGGAGCTGTTCTTTTATCACAATATATTGACATATGGTCGGAACTAAAAATAGTTTTAAGTGGTGGTAATGGCAATTTTTTTGAGAATTTTATTTTCATTCTATCTCAGCATAGCCAGAATTAAAATGTAATGTATGACACAGTTTATGCAGTTACATTCTTGTTCTAGATCAAGAAAGTACTGTGCAGATCTCAGGTTTAAATCACTAATTTTATTAGAATGAAAATATCTTAAACCTTAACCTCACACCTATATTCCATCCAGGTCTAACCCTTCCTTCCTTATCTCCAAGACACCATTAATATGCTTTGCCATAAGTTCTTAATATTCCAAATACAGTTCTCTCCAAGTTGCCTACGTCTCTTCACTGTACTGCCAAACAAGGGGATGTTATGAGGTCCCATTCTCATCATTGCCAAAGCCCAAACACCCCGTAATTCTTCCATAAACACCAAGAGATTTGACTATCCTGCAACAGCAAAATATTTCTTGTTTTTCTATAGAATCTTGTTTCCTGAAACTCCCTATGTGCTTCTGAATGCTACACTTCCTAATCTCTTATATATATATTTTAACACGTGTGTGTTTTCCTTTACTTGTAGCACTTTCAATTTATCTTCACACAATTTTATGTGTTTTCTTTTTAGGTCATTTCTCCCCAGGAGTCATGAAAATGCTACATTCTAACACTGTCTTCCCAAGCATCTCCCAGTCCTCCCAAGATGCTGTCATGTACAAATATATTCATTATTACTTCACACACATTCTTAATGAAAATACCAAATCAAAGGAATAAGAAATCCTTCTGCTTCTTTAATTGCCAGTAATAAACTTTTTACCACCATGTAGACACAAAGAACACAAATTAGTGTCTCACTGTGCTAAACACTATGCAACAAACCAACAGCCCTTCGAATAAAGCTTTGTTTGATATATATATAAAGATTTGTTGATATATATACACTAAGACAACAAATGGATACAGATCAACAGACAAAAAAAATTTGAAAATATAACTAATTTTTTTTTTTTTTTTTTTTTTTTTTTTTTTTTTTTTTTTTTTTTTTTTTTTGTATCTCAGCACCTCTGAGATAACAGCATTCACACATACAGAACAGAAACCCAGGAGAACCCATTGTGTGAACTTGCAGCATATGTGTTGCCACACTGCATTGGCCTATATATACTACCCTTTTTTTGTGGAAAAAACTTCTAAGGAAGTCTGCTTCATATTCATAAATGGAGAATTCAGGTGGGAGACTGAGACCCAGCACTTATGTAACAGAAATAAAAGTCTATTTTGTGTGATGGAGGGCACACCTCTCCTTACATAAATACACGTGAGTCTGTGAGGCACAAACATCACACTGATGGACAGATGCTGTGTAGTATGTTATCTTGTAAGTGGCTACACAGCCTTTTGCCTCTGGTCAATTCAAGCTCTCCCTAGCAAGGCTGTTGTTCATGACACCAGAAATGTCAGAGGCAAGTTTGTGTGCATGAAGACGTTTACATATACACCAAGTTATACTACAATTTCCAGCACAGAAACTGCTGCTGGAAGGACAAGTACCATAAATCAACTTCAGAACAGTGAGAAATTCTTCCCAGTACCTGAGCATACATATTTCAGTCATGTACAAGCTTGGAAGAAAACAGTAGGTTTAATAGATTCACAAGATAGAAACCTTATAACTGGTTAGACTTACAGCATATGATGTAAAGAAAGAGGGATTTGTTTCCTTTTGTGGGAGGGAAAAAACCCCACAAACTAAAAAACCCTATTCAAAGTTATCTGACAAAGCCTATGATCACAATGTTTAATATAATGTATTACAGTTTTATTTCTTATGGTTTTGTTTTGTGGGGTTTTTTGCAGGTGTTCACATTGTTTGGTTGGTGGGGGTTTTATTCTCTTGTTTTGTGGGGTTGAGTTTTTGGCTTGTTTTTTAAGTATTCCCAGCAATTACTCAATACGCAGACTGAAAAAACACAAAAGCACAGAATGGTTGAGACTGGAAGTCACCTCTGGAGATCATCTAAACTCAACTGCCCTACTAAAGGGGGATCACATCCATGTGGTTTTCCAGTATCTCCAAGCATATTGTAAAACTTCTCTGAACAATATGTTGGGGAATCAATCACTGCACAGAAGTTTTTCCTTTTGCAAAACTAGAAATTCCAGGTTTTCAAATTTGTTTCCATTTCCTCTTCTCCTTTCATTGGGAATCTAAGTAATCTGTTTTCCCTCCCATCAAGTACTTGCACATATTGGTACAATGCCAATGTTAAAGAACTGTTAAGAAGTGTGACAATTTTGATTGAGTGCAGGAGTGAAGTACAGAAAAAAACACAGCATGGCAGGCTTATTAAAAAACAACAAAATTAAACATTGCCACCATAATGATTTGTATTCTTAATCACATATTATAAAACTAATTTCAATAAGCAGAAAGTTCAGTGTTTGACATTGTATTCAGTGCTTGTGAAATCAAAGACTTCCTCCAAGGGCCCTTCTTTGTAAAAAACTGCATTATGTTCAAGTTGCTGGTTGTTTGGGTGTTCTCTTTTTTTTGTGGCTCATTTGAGCTTTATATGATAGAAACACTGGAGGAGGATTAAAAAAAGTCATATGTTTTTCCCCCCCATATTACCAAGTACACCCACGTGAAGCTATTTTAACACATTTTCCTAAGCAGGTGTGTGTGACTTGAGGCTCAGAGATCTGATCAAATGAAAGAGGGAATGTCTGACACCTGTGGTGGCTTTAGGTTGCGTACCACCGACCCTTCTCACACTATGTGTGAAGGTTCCAGATACACGGGGTAGACACAGGGCTATTACAGCTTGCAAAATCAGCCATTTTAGATACTGAGATACATACAGGAGGATCTCATTCCTTCATCCAGTACCTCAGATAATGTCATGCTTTGAGGGATGATCCCAGCATGACACCTAGTGGCAGCAGCATTTTTAATCCTGGCAGTGCCTTTTCAGAAGGTTCCTTACTGCACCCAAAAGATTCACACCTACTTTTAAGTTTGTTCTAAGGTACCGAAAGAGTCTTGAATTCATGAAAGAGGTAAAAAGCCAGAGTATTCTCAAAATCATGAAACGGCTTTGTTTCCTCACTTCCAAGCCAGAGTTTACTGAGACATATCAGGACCCTTTGTAAACTACTGATAACCAGAGAATCAAATATCCAGTCACTATTTATTTCTTCATAACTTTAACTCTGCTTCTGATAAAACTCTCAGGAACGGGAATTGCTCAACTAAATGGTCTTAAGTTGAGTTTTAATAGTACAAAGTTATTGCTTTGCCCCCATAACTAAACATGAGATCTATGAAAATATTTAAGCAACAGATTCCCCCTGCCTCACTAAATCCAGAGACCCTGACATGCAGCCTGAAATATATTACATTGTTCTACCAATATACTTTATCATTTATAGAGATGGGTGTTATAGGTGTTATGTGCCAGAGAGATTAATGATAATGGCCAGAGTATACACACACTCACAAGGTTGTAACCTTTTAAACAACAATAATAATAATGCCTCGTATGGGCCAATATCCATTCTGTTCCCCAACTGGCATTTTGATGTTAATTTTTAATCCTCTCATTGAAAAATATTTTATGGAAACAACATGATGGTGCTCATCTCTAAGATTAGTATAAATTTGGAATGACCACAAATGATAAGAAGGAAAAAGTTTTACCAGAAAATGGCAGGCTGCTATTATTTGACATAAAAGTAAGAGTTGTGCTGCCTAATTGTGCCGTCTGTTGTATTGGATTTACATGGCAAGGTTTTGGTAGTGAGGGAACGGCGAGAAGCTGCCAGCATCTTTCCCAATGCCTGACAGAGCTGACTCCAGCCAGATCCACCATCGAGCCACTGCTGGCCAAGGCCAAGCCCATCAGCAACTGTGGAAGCACTACTGTGATAACAGATTTAAAGGAGGAGGAGAAAAAAGAGCAGAGAAAACAGTGAACATATGTGAGAAAAAGAGCTTCACAGACACCCAGGGCAGTGAATAAGGAACAGCAGGAGGTGCTCCAGGCAGTGGAGCAGAGACTCCCCTGCAGCCCATGGAAGTCCAAGGCAGAGCACTTGGATGCCCAAAGGAGGCTGGGACCTCATGGGAAGCCTGTGCTCAAGCAGGATCCTGGCAGCATGTGTGACCTGCAGGAAGATCATGCTGGAGCAGAACTGCACCCCTTGGAATGAATCCTTACTGGAGCAGTTCATGAAGAACTGCAGCCTGTTGGAAGGACTATTGTTGGAGAAGTTCATAGAGGAATGGAGGACTGCCTCCTGTGGGAGGGAACCCTGGACCGGGAAATGTGAGGAGAAAGGAGAACCAGAGACATGTGATGAGTTGACAGCAGCCCCCACCTCCTGTATCCCTGCACTGCTTGAGGTGAGGAGACAGTATTTGAGAATAATGTTAAGCCCAGGAACAAGGGATAGGTGGGGGAAAGGTACTTTAAGATTTCATTTAATTTCTCATTAGGCCATTCTGAATTTGATGGGGAATAAATTCAATTCTAGTCCCCAAGTCAAGTCTGTTCTGTTCATGACAGTAATTTGTGAGTGATGTCTCCCTGTCCTTAACTCAACTCATGAGCCTTTCATTATGTTTTCTCTCCCCTGTGCAGCTGAAGACGGAAGTGACAGAGTGGCTCTGAGCGTACCAAACATCCACTCACATTGTCTCACACCTATGATTGGAGAAATGTTGCTCCCCTCAGCTATATGGACAAGCAAAAGACTATTGCAGAGATAATTTCGTTGTCCTTCAAATAAAATTTTTTAAAAAAATTAAAAGGACAACAATACCAAAAAACCCCAACAAACTACAGCAGCACTAAAGGAAAATTTATTAATTTCATTAAATTTCCAGGTGAGAAGAGGATCTTGTAATATCATTCTTTCTACAGCAGGCCAGGACTTAAAATAGAAAAACAATTTCAAACAACACATTTTCAAACTTAGGGAAATGCATTTTAGGATTGCAGTTTTGTCCTTGAGGCTTAGTGTTCCCTATTAATATATGCAAATATGCTTACAGAGTAGAAAGAAAAAAATAAGCTAAAACTATTTCTTAAAAGAACAGCACTTTAGTACTTACTTTATTATTCTTTACCAGCCCTCCAAATACTATATTAATAAATTCACAAAATAAACCAAGTAGGGTTTTTTTTGTTTTGTTTTGTTTTATTTTTATTGAGAGGTTGAAGGGGAGGGCAAATTCATGTATGTGGAGGTTGTGGCATATTTTCTTGGGACATTACAATTACAAATCTCTTAAAAATACCTGCACACAATTGCGTGTAACAGCCTTATTTATCCTAATTTGTGACATTTCGGAGTAACAGCTTCAGAGGAGCCCTGTGCCTCAACAGACCGGTTGGATTCTGGAGTTCATGGGGATTCAATGTCTAGGTAGCAAAGCAGAGTGTTGCCTTCCAGGGTATCTCATAAACACATCTTTCTGCAGTCTTTGAGAAAAGCTTAAGAAAAGCAGGAGTATAGACAGTTTGCTAATCAAAACCAGAAAATGCTTGGAATTATAAAGGATTTTCAAGGAATACAAAGAAAGGCACCAAAAAACCTCTACAGCTGGAAGTAGTAGTCAGTAAAATTCTAACCACAAAAAGAAAGCAACAATGCAAATTATTGGTAGCGGCAAGTGAAACACTGAAGCAGATGACCAGGGAAATCACAATTCCTTCCCAATGAGTCTTTAAGGAAAGACTGGCTGTCTTTCTAAAGAACAACACACATTAATACATACAATCATAATAATACAACATACAATCACTAAACGATTCTAAAAATGGGGATGGGATATTAAAAAGGGGGGTTAATCATGAGAGAAATTATATTTTAGAACAAAATTTCAGCAGGAAGACTGGTGCCTCACATTTTGGGATTTTGATAGATACAAAAATTATTTTCAAGACCTAGCTCTGATCTTCCTGATTCAAAAGATCCCCTTCTTGTCATATGTCAATTATTTTAAATTTATTATTTTCCTTTTCTTGAGAAATTACAAAAATAAGTATTTTAAAGAAGGAATAATTTTGGTATTATGAATATTAAAAAACTTCCTTGAGGCACAAACAAGTATCAAAACCTCCAGTGCGAAATACTCTTCACAAGCAGCATGTTTCAAAGTATACCGACTACTAAAACAAAAATAGTGGGAACAGATAAAAACAGATAAATCAGGAGTACAAAACAGCAATACAAATATTTTGCTTTAGGTCACATATAAAGAATATGAGAACAGCTATATGTACTCTTTGTCCTATCTCTTAGCAGTGACCAATAACCAAATTCTGAAGGAGAAAACCCAAAACCTGAATGATTGCTCCGCTCTATGTTCGTTTTCTTCAACGGAGAAAAAGGAAAAAAGAAGCAGAACAAAAAATCTTTTCATTTTTGATCCAAAACTATAAAGAACAAGATCTGTATGGTGCACGATGGGTTTTGGTTTTTGTTTAGAAATTATCAAGTATGTATCTATAGGAAAATTCATATATAGAATATATGAATAATTCTGATAAGACAGTAATGTCAAAATGGGATAAAAAATGAAAAACAATTTTCAAAAATTGGCTATTACCACTATTTAAGATTATTTTTATTTCAATACATCAGCTGGTTAACTCTCTAAGAAGCTCACCTAATTTCCTTAATTGTCTATTTTTAAATTATAATTTTAGCAAACGACTGAGCTGGCAAAGAGATAGCTATTCAGATCAATTACTTCTACTACAAGTTAATGCCAAGTCATTTTACCATTTCAACATTTACCTCTAACAAATGAGTCACCACCACCAAAATACTTAATTGGTGTCACATAAAGAATTGCTTGAAGAGCAAAATAAATGTCAGTTTTTCACAAGTCTCTAGGCAAGATATGAGCAGTAAGTCCCATTTTTAGAAGGCACTGTTCATCTCATTTAATTGAAGCTTAAAAGCACAGGCACAAAGCTTAAGTGTGATAAACTTAATCAACTACCACGTTTGAGCTGTGTCACAGCAACCAATAAAACTCATGTTCTTAAAACCAGCCAAGAGACTTCTCTCCAACCTATCTGGACTCATAATAGACTTTCAGAAGATCCCATTAATGTCCCTTACCATCAACCAGCCATTAGGTAGAAATTAGCAGCTTCACAACTCAGCCAGTTAAATATAACAGGACATTTTAACTGCTTCAGAAATTTAACGCACTAATCCATATTATTTGATTATGTAAGCTAAAATGACTGACTTTCAGTTCAGTGGATAAGGAACCCTACCCTAAGTGATGTGACTGTGACTTTAGGGTGCAGTGTCTAGAAAAATTTCAGAACAGAGAGTGTAGGGCTCTAATAGCACCTGCTCCAGGCACATCAGAGCAAACCTATTTCAAAAGCCCACCAGCACTTAGAAAACTTCTCAATTAAGTAACATATCAAATCATATTTTAGGTGCCAAAGAACACAGCCGTTGATTTTAAATCTAAGAACCAAGACAAAAGAAAATTAAATTTTATTTATTTTCATATATTTTACAGATACCATCTGGGGAAAGTGTAAAAAAAGTTAAAGACAATCAAATTAATGATTTCAGTATAATTAATACAGGCACAATGCTGTTCAATTTTCATGCTTCACTGCAGAAACTAAACATGGACTCCAGAAAAAAAAATTTCCAAGATGAATAACTTCCTATCTTGGAGTGGCCTGAACATTTTGAAAAACACCAAATATTGTTTAGTCTCAAGAAAAAAAATAGGTAGATATTTCACTAGTTTGACAAAATAGGGCAGTTCCTAGATATGCTCCTAACTTAAATCTGATTGAGTAACCATAAATAGGAGGTCTGCCATTGTTTCTTTCTGCCACTTTCTGCCACTTGCCACTTGCATAGGGCAGCATGGAACAGGGGAAGAAATTATTGCTGAAGCTGTCTGAGGAAAGCTTGTTTCAATCACATTTCACTGTAACCACCATTGTTAACTCATAGAGCTCCAGTAGACAAAAATTGCTGACCTCATCTACAAGTGACGTTTCAGATCCTGGAGGAGGACATGGTCGGCACAGTGACAAAGGAAGACTGAATTGTTATAGCCCCATTAAAACTGGTGTCAAGATAAAAGGATTATCACCAAATCCCACTGAGGTGACTTTGTACCAGTGCGTTATGCACAGTACATGCAGGTCTAGATCATTTGGATGTGACATTGTATAAATCATCCATTAAAGTTATACTATACATGGCTGTCACCAGTAACAGCCAAGCTTTGCAAAGGCTCTTAAAAGCCAGGCTGCTATCTTCTATATTTATAGACAGCAACAATGAAATTACCATTTTTTAAAGCATTTTCATTGCTCAGGTAAGCCACTGAGGCAACATTAAAGATGAAAGCTTAATAGAAGTAATTATTAATAATGAGATATAAACATTTTAAAGTCAGCCTTTTGATCCTTGTAATATAGTCGTCATTAATAGATACAATTGAAATAATTAGCTTAATTTATTAGCATCTTTAATGAGATTTTTCTGACTTGAGATAGATACACATTAAAACACTTCAAAGGTGAATTTTTTCACTATGAGCATTTTCTCAGAGTAAGAGGTTTATTAAGCTTGAATAGTCTATGCTGTAAAGTCACAGAGTAAAACCTCTGATGAAAAGTTCAGATACAACAATGACAAAGAGGAGAATTAGAGTGAGTGTGAAGATATGCATCTTTGGCCAGCTGTGGCACTTAATCTGAAATTTCAAGATTATCCTCCTCTTTGGGTTTAATATCTACTGAGACTAGAGAATAATTTATATCTTAAACCCAGAATTGGGATAACTGCAGAGCTGTAAAGAGAATAAAAACTCAGAGCTCATGAACAAGATGGTGGAATCATTGGGGTATCCCATCCTTACCACTCCCTGCTAATGAGCTGAGGGGCCCAGACCTGAGACCCTGTGCTATGGGGAATCTCTCCATGCTTCTAGTCCTGACAGGTGACAGGACCATGAGGACCCAGACTAAGGACTGCCAGAGGACCTGCTGCCAAAGCAGGAGCCAGGACTCCTGCCCACAGCTGAATTCTTAGACCACCAAGTGCACCTGCCAATGCAGCAGGCCCCAGGTCAGAAAAGGTTTGATAGTAAGAAACGAGAAAACACAAAATACCACATTAAGGGACCTACTTTATGGTTTTCTCACCACCAGTGTCCTAGATATCCTAATGTCCATCTGGGACCTTAAAAGGCTTTGAAGACCATATATGGATTTCTAGGCAAGAGAGTCCTGACATCTCAACAAACTAAAGAATTTGTTTTAGTGCTTCCTCCAACCCAGAAATACTGAAGTCTGCCAAATTTCAGAGTTGGAATCAGTCCAGGCAGCAGAGCTGTATGCACCTTCTGACCCTGCTCTTTACAAGGTGGGAAACAAACCAAACAGATCTCATTGCATAATTTAAATAATACATTTAGCAAACTGTATTTCTATGAAATACAAGAATTTGTAACTTCTTTCTAAAAGCCTTAAAGTGGAAAACGCTTAAACTCAATAACAACCCTATTAAAAAAGGGCATTCAGTAAAAGATAGACAGAAAGACAATGAAAATTGCAATAAAAGTCCCAATTCAACGAACAGGAACAAAAAAAATGTGGACAGGACACCTTTGGAGGAGACGCTAAAGGAACACCCAGTTCCTATCACTGCCTCAGGGAGGATAAAACTGGGGACAAGGTGCAGAAAACCTCACAGCTTGAAGAAAGAACTACCCCAGGCTATTGATTGGGGACCTAGAAGCTACAAGGTCAAGTCTAGAAGAAAAAGCCAAGCTCATAGCCTACAGAAGCTACACTGAGAGAGTGACCTAATTTTACTAGAACAAAAAGGAAGCCAAAGATCCAAGTAGATAGATGGCTAGAAATTTTGAAGACACAGAGGGAGTCTGTTGTAAATACAATTATTATGGTCTCTACATTTAGATAAAGGACATGTAAGAGAAAAGATTGAATACTGAAAGTGTCACTTTCCCTGAGAATATCAGCCAGGACTGTACTCTGAGTATAATTTTAGACTACTTGCACCATGCTCCACCAAGTACTTACGCATTCTGTGCTTACAGCCTGAAAGAACTATTTAACATCTGTGTCCAAAACACTAAGATCCAGATTAAAGTTCAGGTAAAGAATTTCATCTAGATAGATTTCGTTCACACCACTGCTCAATGTTGTGTATTGAATTAGTTCTTTCTTGGTTTTCTTTTCTGACAAGTATCTGCATGTCTGGATTTCAGTCAGAACTGTGTGGGTTTTCATACAGGATTCATCACTATAGTAACCAAGAACAAATCACCGAGTGTGAGGGGTTTTCTGTTTCCCTCTTTTTTTAACCTTTAAACTGACAGTCAAGTGGGACACAGTGAAATGGTTGAGATTCTCAGAAGCTTCCACAGAATTCCAGTGACATTTGGGTTTATAAGCCCTCTAGAATCCACCAGAAATCCCTACATAAATAAAATTATGTGGGAATTTCCTGCAGTGCTTTTATTCCATGACTGCAATAAAAGTAAATGTTCTTAATAATTTTATTAATAGGGAGCACAGGGTAGATGAAAGATTGTACTTGTGAGTTTTCTGGCCTCTTCTTCCACTCAAAAATTTGGATGATTTTGAGATAAGTCACAATAGATATCAAGGACCATCACCACTGGTTAAGCAGATGATAAAAAACCTGAGCCAAACAATTTGAATAAAATCCTGGAGTAAATATTGCCTGTCCTTTGTAATCATTTCGAGAAAACATTTTAAGCAAAACAAGAGCTCTTTTCCCACAGAAATATTCCTAACTGCAATGTTCCTCAAATATTGCATAAATTAAAAACAGTATTCAAGAAAAGGTATTAACTGAAAGATTAACTTGCTTATATACATCTGTATACCTATAAATAAATTTGTAATAAGACACGTTAAGATCTCAGGCTTCTCTGCAAGTATAAGACGAAAACAATTGCCTAAGTTTCTCTCAATATTGCCACAGCATTATTTAGCATTTCTATTTATCTGCCAACAGTGTTCCTTATTTTACTTCTGTTGCTCTTAAAAAGAACTACAGACATGGGCATTACCACCTTGAAATTATTGTAGAATGTACAATATAATGAACAGAGCTCTTGTTTCACTTCCTTGCTGAGCTCCTAATAACGTACATGGCACTGAAGTGCTGGAGCAGGTATCAGGAGTGTGCTGCAATCAGACACAGATTTCTAACTGTGAAATGCAGCTCTAGGAACATGTGACACAATGTAGTCCAAGAACTGGATGACCAAATTACGCTTAACAAACAAATCCCCCAAATCTGAATCATTGAAATCAATTTCAAAAATTAAAAACAGCATAGATGAAATGGGTGCCTGATGATCAAATTTCAGTCAACAACTATTATCAGCGAACATTGCATATACACAGGTGTAGGGAAGCGACATTTGAACAGTCACAATGACTAAGTTTCATCCTGAATGAAAGTTAAATTGAACCTACTCATATAGTCATTAAGCATACCAGTTTAAAATGCAAATGTCACAAACTGCTTAATCCCATTATACAATTTCCAGCCTTTACAAATTAGAATGTTTTCTTCCTGCAACCTTATCAGCACAGGAAAAATGTACCAGGGTAGGAAGGCTTGTACATTTACTTGTGCAGGAAAGTAAATCCAAAACAAGATGACTCCATTAGTAGAAACTATCATAGAGACAGAGCAGCTCAGGTTCAGTTAGCTTAGTCCAGTACTCTATCAAGCAACAAAATATTTAAGAATTTTCACTACTATTAGCTCATTGATAATGAAATTATTTTGCCATATCTGGTTACATCAAGAAAACAGGTATATGTATTCTGAAAAAAATCACCATATGCAACACCAGATCCTGCTTACAGGAATAAGATCTGAAGTGGAATGACAAGATTCAGTAAAAACAGAACATCCAGGGGCCTAACAAAGTGACAGCATAGCAGTAAAACTACGGTGCCTTTTGTTCACAGCCCACAAGTTTGCTTTAAGGAGTTGCTATAGAAATGTGGATATAGAGTCCTACATTCAGCTCCAGCACTTTTCTCTCAGTTGTCACAAATTTTTACACAAGCTAACAATGAAAACTAGTATACTAAAATACTATTCATGCTCAGTTTCATCTGGTGAATTATGTAATAAATAGAAGGGAAAAGAGGGAAAACTACACTGTTATTGATTTATCAAAGCTGAGGATGAAGTGAGCATTCTGCATAATCCAACTTCTGCCTGTCAGTACTTTGCCCTTACACTGCAATTAATGCATTTAATGAAATTTGCATTTAATGGAAGTTTAACCTGCATTTGGCTATGGTATATTTTCTAAAAGTGACAGAAATAGCATCAAAAGTAAGAAAAAGCACATTCCGTGGCAGTTTATTTTAGCAGTTCATCATGTTCATTCATGTTAGAAAGTACCCATTTCTAACTTAAATTTGGCCAGCCTGAACCGTCTAGGGTAATTATCTCTTTTTATCTCCATATAAAATGAGAAAGCAGTTGTCCCCATTTCCAGCTTGATTAGAATGCCCCACAGTATTTTGTAACAAGACATTTTTAGGATTTGTTTCTCCCCTCCCAGGGAAAATTTCTGAGTATCACAATACTGATTCTACTAACCTAAAGAGATATAAAATACTGAAATTACAAATAGAATAAGAATTATGAAGAACTCAAAATACACCCAAATAGTACATAGAAAATACTTCTCTAGTTGGCCAATATGATTAAATACTAGCCAAATAAACACTTCCTAAGGTGAGCAGATGTAGGGGAAACTTAGCATCCAGAGGTTACATGAGATGGTTCTAAAAATGTCCCTTAAGAGAGTGTTTGAAAAGTAAAAAATAAGCCATATATGAATAAATTTCAGAACACATATGGACACAAAGACAGAACAACCACTGCTTCCCTACTAAGAAAACTGTATATTTGTTGAAATACCTTGCAAGGAACTGCTGAAAAAAGCAGCTTAAGAGTCTGGATTCAGTTCTCCAAAGACAGCATTTAGCTAAGATGACACTGGCTGATTAAAATGCATTCTCTACTTTATGCACAGAACAGCTACAGAAAGAGGAGTTCAAGGTATAATGGGGAATGACAGCTACAGCTATGAAAAAATTGTATGGCTGAATTATCACTCAAAGGACCAGCCCACAAGGATGAAGAGTTTGGGCACACTAAAAGGTCTGCATTCTGTAGTACAAGTTTACCACCTTGTATTTCTGGAAAATATGCTTTCAGTGTTTGTGGAATTAAAAACAAAAAAACCCCAACTTCTTTTCCTTAGTAGCATCTTGTAAAAAAACACCAAAAAAACCAAACAAACAAAAAAACCACACCAAAAACTTTACTTAGCATAAGAATATATAAGAAGAAGAAATTAATGAAAGCATTGACCCCATTAACAGCCATTCGGTTCCTGTAAATAACAAGAATTGCACAAGAAAATCTCTCACATATGGAAAGTGTCAGATTAACAACCACCACCCTCTGAAAGAAAGCACCTAACTAATGAGGATAGGTCTAATTTATGTCCACATTGACAGCTGTCTTGGAAACAGATTCATGGATTCCTGATAACATTCTTTCAAACCAGTTTCCGTAGCAACTGCCACCCCATACTCCTTTCCCTAAGGCACACAAAACATCTAATAAAATAATAATAATAGCAACAATAACAACAATACTATCTACTTCCACAATTTCTATCAGGAGAATAGGTTAGATTTCTGCTAAGAAACAAGGTTGACTCCCACAGTGGAGATGCAATCTATTGCAAACACATTATAATGTATGTTTTATTATTTATTTTGTTTTGTGAAATGGAAAACAGATATACACAACGGTCTAGAATCAGAGTGAACTGTCCTTTCATTCAAACCATTTGCTGCTGGTGGTAATGAATTTCGGGAAGGAAAGCAGAGAAATATATAAAAGAGAAAAGGGACCACAGCAAGAACAATCTAATAAGCTATAATTTTAACTTGTTGGTCAGGTTCTGTCCATTATGAATTGATTTAGGCAATCTTCCTGACAGGTGTTGAAAGAACTGGGAAAACCTGTTAACTTTTCAAGTAAGTGATGCCCACTATCAAGATCAGTGACATCTATTCTTTCTTTGGCAGCAGTGATAAAGGAGTGTAGTATTTTTTGGCTCTAAGAAAATTCCAGGAGAGCTGCAAAAACAGATTTTTTTTGCTACAACTACTCCAACAGAGGATGAGAATTTAACCAAACAGTGCATCTGGTATAAAGCCTGGAAGAAACACCAGTGTATGATAGCATAATAGTACCTTATATATCCTCTCTCTATTCTCTCATGGGTTGTGCATGACTCATATATGCTTCATGATGACTGTAAAACTGCTGAAAACCTATGCAATTATTCTTTCACAGTAGATAAATTAAACAGATATACACATGTCTTATAATGTACCTATTAGTGAGCAGATATTCTTGAGTTATTCCAGAATCTGGTATTTAGATTGTTGAACCTATGACAAAAAATATTTTCAAGTGTTTTCTCAGACACATGCAGACCAGCAGAATAGCAGTAATGGGAATAGGTACATTTACACGGAGATCTAAATATCAAAATTCAATTAACAACCTACACACACACACACCAAATTTTTTAATACAACCTAGCATTAGAGAATGGGTTCAAATTTCTGATGAGCAGCGTAGTTTGACTTGAAGTTGTAGACTCAGGCATTTAGAGTCACCACATCCTGAGCGTGCAAAAGAAGCCTAGTAAGTGTGGAAGTGATCCTAGTTTGGCACTGGTTTGGTCAGCACTGCTCATATTCAATCCTTTTGATCCAAAAGCAGGCAAAGAAATAGTTTCAGATCTCTGCAGACAGACTTATACACAGAAAATATGGATCTAACTTCTTGACACCCTCCCTTCATGTACTGATAGGTGTTGATGAGGTCTCCACCCAGTCTTTTGTTCTTGAGACTGAACAGACACAGCTCCCCCAGCCTTCCCTTGTAAGAGAGATGCTCCTGTCCTTTAATCATCCTTGTAGCCCTCCACTGAACTTGTTCCAGGAGCTCCAGGTCCTGCCCTGAGGACCCCAGAATAGGACACAGCACTCCAGATGTGCTTCACCAGGGCTGAGCAGAGGGGCAGGATCACCTGCCTCAACCTGCTGGCAATGCTCTTCTAGTGCACCTCAGGACACCATTGCCCTTCTTAATCAAATGTTCTGATCTTAATCCCTTCCTACTTTAAGCTAAACAATTTCTCTGAAATACCACACAGTTAAAGCAGAACAGCACAATGCAAACCCTTAAGTAACTTTGCAAACAGGCAGCCCAGATAACACTATTGGTAAAATATAACATTATAAATTCACTACTTAATCAGGTGCAGAGAACAAAATTAAAGAAAGCCGTGATAGAGTGATGAGGGGGATGCAGTCTGAGGGTGTAAACTGGCAATCCTGGAACAGCTTCCCGCTATATGATTCCCTGAACACTGACCATTTAAAAATTCAGAAGATCAAATTTTCATGTGCAGCCAAGGAAGCAACAATAAACAAGCATTACAGTGATGCTGTTCCTTAGGAAGGTGTGAACATGTCTAAAGCAGAATGCTTCAGCTGGCAGACTGACTGCATCAGTATGTTACTTGTTTTGAGTTATTTTTTTTCAACAGGATGCAACTATGGATTTCTGACACTCATTGCCACTCCAGGAGGGTAAGTCTAGGCTAGACATCTCCAGCACAACCACTTTCAGAGAGCAGTTGATGCTGTGCTGAGGTTCTGCATAACCTATTCCTTCTCCATCACTAACAACAGCACATATGTTTGATTACAGACAGACATGCACAATAAACAGGGGCTGCACTTTAACCTACACTTTTGTTGATATTGGTGCTTCTTGTAACACTGCAAATTTTCTCCCTGAGAATGCACTGGTTCCCCATGTTACATCTATGCAAATTTAGACTGCACAGATACCAGTGCTAAGTTCTGAAGTTACTTATCCTCTTTTTTTCTCTGCAGCCTCCCGCGCCCCTAATTACTGTGCAAGAAAGGAGACAGATTACAAGAAACAGCTGCTTTAAGGATTCACTTTCCAGACATTCTCCAGCCTCTCTGTACAGGAACACTAACAATGCCTGGATGCTCACCTGTTCTTTCTCTACCACTGATTTATTATAAAACCTTGAGTAAGTAATTTGCACCCCTGTGTCTTCTACTGTCTCCAAAATGCAATACTAAAGCATGTATTAATGTTAATCCTTAATTCATACTAATATTAGTTATGTTAAAACTAAGACTTACACTTTTCTAACAAAAGTTTACTTATCTGCTGTGAAGATATTTAGTTAACAATGATTAAGACACAACAAAACTTTGTTCTAAATAGACAAAATTGGCAGCAAGTGATAATATATCCCTCTTTTGTTACCTTTCTTGTGCTTGAACACCTTATTTCCCTAATAAGATAAACTTCACAGAGCCATTTTTTTAGTAGTTGAGATACAATAAGAGAACAATAAAATTAACAACAGGTGCCATTTTACTCCATTTTAACAGCAAAGCAGTAATCTGCTCCAAGATCATTGTTATTTCTTGAATAGATTCATTATCTCAGTTGTCCCATCAGCTACGGCAGAAGTTTATTGCTTTTAAAGCAAGAAAGGCAGAAATAATGTCCCTGTGCAGCTCATGAGACGCTGGATTTCATTATGAAGCTGGTGCAGAAGGAAACGCAAAGGAGAGGGCAGACTGGAGGCTGTTCCGTGTGCCGTTTCAGCTAGAAAAGACGCACGGCAGCTCCGTGCAGCCCCAGCCCTGTGTGCTGCGTGTTCTCCTAATTGAAGGGAGCATCTCTCCAGGCTCCCGTGGCAGGATGCCTAGCCGGGCGCGAGGCTGGCTCCTGGCAGGTGACAAAGTGCTCTCACTCCCCGCCTCACCAGGCTGCAAGGGCACTGCTGCTGCCGAGCGAGCCGGGGGAAAGCGGGGGGAGCGCCGAGGAGAGCAGGAGGAAGAGCAAAATTCCAGCTGCACTTGCTCACATAAGAGCTCCCTGTTAAACAGCCTTGGAAACAGCCACAGCACCGAGTTCAGAGGAAGCCTGCACGGTGCCAAGTTGGCACCTGCTGGGGAGGAAAGGAAGCTGCTGGGGAAAAATAACTAGAAAGATAAAAGGGTGAGGAGTCGCTAGAAAGATGCAAAATATTTAAAAGTAGTATGGAAAATGAGTATTAGGTGCTGATTTTGCCCTAAAACTACAGTTTGGTAGGAAATCCTAGGTTGAATAAAAAAAAGCTGAGAAAAATATAGCAAATAGCCTCTCAGATATTTATCTTGCTATAGTAACTTACTTGCTTTTGTAATCTGGGCAAAGCACAATTTGGTGGGCTGCTATGCAAGGCAGATGGAAGGTTAAATTAAATTTCAGGAAGCCATGCAAAGATGAACATGGTGTTCTCCACTTCATAAAAGAAAGTAATTTCACTGGGAAATTTATCTTTTGGTATAGGTATAAAACAGAATTAAAACTCTTTCTATTTATTAAAATGCTTAAGATGTCTTCCCTAGTGCCCTAAACCAATTTAAGAACTGCAACTGCAATTTGCCTACCGAAAATTCACCAGTGATTACATGAGTGTAGAGTACTTCTGGTCCTGCAGTCTCAGAGGTAACTCACGTTACAATTCTATCACAATGGTTTTTACTCTGGTACCCAAAAGTTTTGTGTTTATAATCATTAAAATTAAAAACTCACATGCCACCACACAGGAAAAAAAGTGCTTTAAGAAGTATCTTTCAACATTTGAGCTAAGTAAATACTACCTACTTTTTAAATAATGTAAAACACACACCACAATTATCAAAACTTACTACCTTTAACAAACCCACTGTAGGACAGAACAGGAAGAAAAAGTTATAGTAATGGGGTCAGCAGAAAACTCTAGTGTCAAGCTATGCCTCTAGACTTTAGCAACCCTTAGCAGACAAAGTTTAATAACATTTCAGGCTGTATTCTAAGTGTTCCACAATCACTATCAGCCAGCATGATAATTTGGACATTTTGATAATTTGGTCAGCAGAGTTTTTTTAACCAACCTTGAAGAAGAGAAAACTACTGATTTTTAATAGAGACAGCCACAAAATTCTAATTTAAGTAGAAAATAAGACGTGTTCCATTGGTCATTTCATTCTTTCCCATAAGATGCCTCTTCAGTTATTTTCTGGAGTTTCCTAAATATTGTCCCTGCTTGGAAGCTTCTACCTGCTTGCTACCACTATGAACAAAATTGCTAATATAGATTAATGCAAAAAAGTATGAACCTGAGGCAATAGAAAATTTCTCTGGGGAGGTATTTAAAAATGGTGTTACTGTGCATCCAAAACAAGCAATTTTGCTTGCATAAAAGGACAGTAAAGAATAGAGAAAAGGAGGGACTGGGATATATCAAAGAGACCATGAATGCAGACATAGGTATCAAGTAAGTTTCAAGTAAGTGTTGTCTGAGTAAACAGAAATCAATAAACTAAGTACTGGTTACTTTGGGAATTTAACCTCATTTTCTCTTCACCTGAGAGATGTTATGACAGTGAAAAAGAGGCACTTGGAAAAAATCACCAAACGAATTATAAGCTTAATCAAGTTTGGAAAAACTTTTGCCCAAGTAAAAAAAAATATCCACACAATTTCTCGTGCAAAAAAGGGCTAAATCACAGCAGAAATTTAGGGAATATAAAAGAGTGGTGAAATGGCTCTGCTGAGATAGAGGAACTGGTGGGAGAGGAGAAAGCACAAGAAGAATTTGGTATTGTTGTCATCGCCCAAAGTCTCTGGTAATTTCATAGCAACAACAAAAACCACTAACTTGAAAAGGTGGGAGGAAAAGTCCCTTAGTTCTGTAGAAGGAAAGGAGGCGGGAAGAAAGGGACACTTCATTCAGGATCTCAGAATTGCTTTATATTAAATGCACAATTCAAATTACTTGTATTTGAAGGTCAAACTTGGTGCCATGCCACAGTTTTCATGAAAACCTTTCATTGCTTTCAACAACGACAAAATGAAAAATTAATATATCCACCGAATTAAACCTGATGTGATCTAGAAATGGAATCCATTCTGGTTTTAATTTTATCCATTCATCACTCCTATTTTTAATTTTAATATTTTAATAATTTCCTACTACACCAAAAGACAGAAGAAGCTTAAAATGCATTAACTTAGTTAAACAAAGCCTGATTTTATGATGCAAATGTCAGTCTTCACAGTTCAGTAAGTTCTTTTACATGTTACATGACTTGTCTACATTACCTCAGCTGACAGGGTTTTTTTATAGCTCCTTTTTTCAGTAGGTACCAGGGTCCCTGATTCTACCACCCACAGCCGTGCCAATCCAAACATTATCTGCAGTTAAGCACAGTTGTTTCACAAGCAGCTCCTACTGTGCAGGATGACACATGGTAACCTTCATGTTGGGAGCAGCTCACAGGAGAAATCCTGCCCAGCCCTCGTGGAAAGCACATTTTATTTCACATACACACACACTTAGCAGGTACAGCCAAGCACCTACATTCTAAATCGTTATATGTCAACAGCTCCATCTACTTGTTTCCTGTTTGGAAACTAAGGCACCATGGATTACATCACCTCTTCCTTCTCTTTCCTAGCTGAGGCTAAAGAAAAAAAGCTTCATACATAGATGAACTTGCCTGGTTTTTCACTGGATCAAGAAAAACAAGCTAATGAATTAACCAAAGTTGGGAAAAATCTTTTTAAATTACTGGAAGAATATATGTAAACAATGAAGAAATTAATTATTCAAAGGTAATGAGTCATATGAACCAAATATTGTATTTTGGAGACACTGTGACAGGAACTAAGAGTCACAAAAAGTTCAGGCAGATATACTAATCCAGGTATTGGGAAGCAAACTGAAAAAACTGCCCCATTGAAGTGCTGATAATCCCTGTGAGAACATATTTAAAGTAGCTCCTAATTAAGAAAATTCCTCAACTTTCAGTCACACCAGAGCAGTTTAACCCTTTAACATAGCGACATCTTATTCAGTAACAATAATTCAAATAATTCAAATAATTTTTCTTTTACTTCAAGAAAAGCAGAGGGATTTAACTTTGCTATAACACAAGCAATAAAAGAGGAGACTATACTAAATAACGTCATCATGCAGCAAGACTCAATGCCTTAGCAATGCCACAATCCAGCATAAGCAAACAGCAAACTGATTACTTTAAATCACACAACATAAATAAACAACATATTTTAAAAGGCAGTTTATGAAGATTAGCAATGTCCCATGTCCATCCTGTATATCAGTCACGAAGAACAATTCGTGTCACATGAAACAAAAAGTAGCGTCTTGTGCCCAGGCTATGCACGGAAGTGTAAGGTACATGGCCAATACTGATATGTTCAGTTGTGAAATGGAAAAGCAAGACATGCATAAGCAACAGGAGAGGAAAGAAGCTCCCTGGGTTGTGCTTCTGGGGAAGGATTGCCTTTTTCTTCTTCCACACTAGGTGGTCATAAGTCTATTTGCTTTTGCTCAAGTCCCCTCAGAAAGGTTGTATAAGTGATAGAGTACAAATAATAGTACAAACATAATTAGAGTACACTACACATTCAACTAAGCTGTATACAAATGCTACATAGCTTTTTCACCAGAAATTGAAGAAAACCATGTAAGGAATTGTTTCGCTAGAATTCAGAGCGGTTTGAAGATAAAACTTTCAGATTGCAGCTCTTTCCTGGCCTATTTATTCATTCTGAGTTTGCAGTTTTGGAAAATTGCCCATAACAATCACCTCCATCAATACTCTGTGGAGTGGAGCTGTCACTACACACAACTAAAGATGGAGTACAGATGGGCAATAACTTTGTTATGATGGGGAAAAATATTAAGCAAATTCCATAATCACATCATTAAATAAACTTACAAGTATTTTAAACCTGAGCACAGAGACAAAATAAAAATCATCTGACTTCCAAGAAAGCACAAACTTCCATTACTTCCTCCCATCAACACTTCTCATGAGGCGAACAACTACAAAACCGTTACTGACCGGGGTGCTTGTTACCAGAGGGACAGGTAGGTCTCCTTCCACCATAACTTGTACACCTTCAGCCTTTGCTGTACTTCCCTCCTGCACTGAGCTGGACCATAGGGACCGTGGCAGCAGGCAGAGCCCGGCAGCAGTGCCAGAGGAGAGGCGCAGATGGGAGCCGGACACGCGCTGCACCTGTGGGGCAACCCTGGCACGGGGATCCCCTCCAGCAGTGCTGCATTGCAGCTGCCACTGCCAGTTATGTCTGATTCCCAAGCAGGAAACTTCTCCTGGGCAAAAGTAATCCTACACTTACCAAGTCCTTGCATTTCACATGATGTGGCCACATTTCCTCAGCAATTGCTCCAATCCCACTCTCTTTTTCTAACATACAGCCATCCCATCATTAAAAGAAATTACCTAAGTGCTACATTTAATCTGAAAATTTGTCAGCTAACAGTTTTCAAATAGCTATAAAACACGTTTATCCCTTTTGAAGGTACAAAACTATGTAAATATTATGTATAATTAACATGGTGCCAGGATTTTCTTGTTCTCATTTCTGACTTTCTTGGGATAGTAATGTCCTAAATTAAAGTCTAACAACTGACAAGAAAAACCTCCCAAAAAACCAAACCTCAAAAAATTCAAAGCTGATTAAAAGTAACACTTCCTGTTCTTTAAGAAATTCCAACATTTTAAATTATATTTTTGTTTTCCATTGGGATTACCATTTACATACAGCCACAATGTTTAGGAATGCCAGGACAAATATTTTTGGATCAAAGTGAAGATTTTCCCATTCCCAAGCAGCACCACCTGTGTAAGCCTGATTCTGGACTGTATGGAGACTACCTGAGTGTCTGTAGGGCTCTATGATTTGTTCCCCTCTGCTAGTCATCCCACTTTTGAGCTGTTTGTCCTAAAATATGACAAAGTGGTTCATCCAAAGGTTTAACTGGCAATCATAATTCTGGATGTCAGTCAAAAAGTCTAGTTCATGCACATATTCCTTTAAGGAATCATAGCAGTTCAGAGGAAACAAATCAACAAACAAGTCAGCAAACCAACCCAATTGATTCAAATTCAATTAAAATGTTGTGATTCAAGTCTACTATACCCATAATTGCTTTCATTGCTTCTCAGTGGAGGGGAGGAGGAAAGGAAGTGTATTACCAGCATACATAGAAATAACACAACAACCCACCCATTAAAGCTTTCAGCTAGAAAAGCTAAGCAGCAATTCAACAGCTTAGTATTTTCATTCAATACTTGTGTAACTACAGATATTATAATAGGAATTTTGTGCAGCATCTGACACTCAAGTATGCTGTTATCAAATCTGTATCCTTCCTGAAATATATATTTTCATCAAAACATGTATTTTGGTCAAAGCATATGTGATCAGACTTACAGAAACAAGAAGGTAAACTGAATAAAGTAGACATTTCATTAGGTGAAGCACTCCACAGGTTTTTGCACATTGTATTTTTTACTCCTAGAGAATATGATAATTTTGATGTTCCTTAAGTAGATCTTCAATCTAATACATACAATGGGATTTTTTTTTTTTTGGAATCAGAGTGGAGACTAGCTGCAACTCTTCAACAGTGTCATTGGAAAGCACCCCGATCTTCAACATGGAAAAGCTGATCAATTATATTTAAATAGCAAGCCTTTATCTATATTATTGTCATCAACTGTGAAATTTTGAAGCCATGGTTTTTAATAGTTCCAAATCACTTTAAGTAAATACAGCAGCCTGAATATCTTAACATGAAAGAAGATTAAAAAGTGCATACAAAAATTTTATTTTCATTTATATATAGTAGCTAAAAATCTCCTCAAAGTGCAGAAAGTTACATCAGTGATACCCTATTAGAAAAGCATTAGGATGAATAATATAATAATGTTGGATTGAAGCAAAAAGCACAGACTGTTTTTTGATCTAAATCTAAAAAAAAAAAAAAAAAAGCAGCCTGGCATTTTTAAAGTAGTCTTGCTCCTTCTGTGGCTAACTGAAATTGCCAGTATTCTTACACTGGTAAATAAATACAGCATTGTATCAGGAGAATACAATGTGGAAGGCAAAAGTGAACTGTATTTCTGCAAAAGCATAGCAATTCATTTCAACAAGGATTTCTAAAAATTAAGCAAAGTGGTAATACAAATTTGAGTTTTATCAAGAGAGTATACAAATTTTGAACACTTCTTGTATTTCCCTAAAAGATTTTACTCTAGATGTTCATTACTCAGACCGAACAGCACTGTAAAAACACAGTGATTCTGAAGAACCTCAAACAGTCCTTTTGGCATGTGCCCACCACAGACAGTCCATCATCACCAGCTTTCTGCTTTGACTGCTTTATATCCCTTTATCTCAGCATAAACATACTATTCTTTAGGGCCTCTTTTCAAACTCTCTGCTAATGACTCGTACTGGCTGAATATAGGAAAGTTAGTGGGAGACACTAAGGTCAGACAGTTCTTTCTATGCCATCTCCTAATGTGTACTAAACAGTTGGAGTGTAACTGAAAATTCCTAATCACTACCATTTAGTTCGCAAACATATTTGATGCAAACAAAATGAGCTCTTGTGACTTAGGAGCCTGTAAAAAAGGGAGCTCGTATGAGCTCATTTGCTGTACATTCTGAGTTCTGCTGATATACTGCTTCTTTTCTTAAGTGGCATCTTGCATAAATAACATTGTCATACTCATATTTATACCGCAGAACTAGAGGTCAGCTGAAACACAGTTCCATCACCAATATCTGAAGCATAGGCTAGAGAATTCTATGGGGCAATTTTTCACTGTATTATCTCATAGCAAACACAAAGGGACAAAAGATATATTTCTTTTATAAAATCTTATCATTCAAGAAAGCTCAAGCCCAAATAGTGAAAAGTAAGTGTTGGAAGCAAGCAATCTGACAGCCAATGACTCTGCGCAACAAATATGCCAGTGCAATTGAGACACTACTGTGAAAATCTTTATGACATTTATAAGGGAGGTTTCTAAATACACACTGAAAAACATCGAGCGGCTGTTTATCTGCCAATTTATTAGATGTGCTCATTAGTAGCAAGCTATCATAACTTAAACCATCCAAAATAGCTCACTTAAAAATATTTCCCAGAATGCACTAAATATTCTGCATTAGTATCTACCCATGAAGGTAATATTACAGACAGAACATCTGTTCTGTTAAAATGGTGGTTTATAGTTCACAAAGACAACTGTAAAGGTTCTCTACCTCAAGATTACAACCAGTTTTCAAAGACATTACAGATAAAATGATATAAATACAGAATTATGCTTCAACTGTATCTGAAAAGGTTGACAAAGGAAGAAGATGAGACTCAAGAGCCTGTAAAAAAACCAGAAAACAAAACAAGACATAGAAGAAGAACAAAAATATTCATTTGCAGATGGCATAAGCATTTAAAATAGCTTAAACGCTTTGGGCATAAAACCTGAGCTGAACTTGTTTGACCAGGCTAAAGGGAAGCTGAGCAGAAATTTAACACCAGACCACAGCAGTTGGAATGGGAGTTAAAATTTGTGAGAGAGATGCCTCTCTCCATGCTGCCTAATGCTACAACTATAACCTGTTGTCACTGCTCTCAACTGGGAAGGTTCTGATTAGAAAAAAGTTAATCAGGAGAGTGGGGCATCTAAGGGACAGCTGATGAAACATCTACCCTCAGATTTTGAGCAGGACAGCTGCACTGATACAGAAGAGATTGAGAGAGATACCTTTCAAACCAAGTTTTTAACAATCTACAAAACACAGGAATACAAATGGTAGAAAACAAATACAACAGCTATGTTGTATGCAATGGTGCTAAGACAAATTTAAGATTATAAAAATGACACCAGGAAAAAAAGTTTAAAGAAACCAAAACCTTTTTTGGACTCTTTGCTTTATCACATATGTGAAACAAAATAACTCTCCCATCCATAATTATCTTCTTTCCCCTTTAACATTAAAATGCTAATCTAAAGAACGTCTAAAAAAAATCTAAAGCATGAACCAAAGAAAGCTATGAAATAATATAAGAAACATGTTCCTTCTCATTAATAAAGAAACAGAGGTGGGAAAATAACAGTGAAAGTGTTCTAATTTTAAAGGACACCATGAAATATTTTCTGTTACTTGTAATATGAATGGTCTAACATCAGTATTGACCTAAGACAGTTGATTTCATTGGGGTTAATGACCCATTACACACAGCAGCTCAGAGTTTTGCTCTGTGCAATCAGATTTAATAGACAGAAGCATTTTATCCATCATTTAGTGTTCAGAACCTGTTTGCTGTTGACTTTCTGAGGTTTATTTTAAAAATTCAGCTTTACATACTAAGTATCCTTCATGATACATCCCTAATCCCAGAATACATGTCAACTGAACAGGGAGGTTGGTTCAAGAACATATTGTTTCACTGGCACCACAGTGCACTACTAAGGTGTGACCTTGACTCATTCTTGCTGAAAATGTTATTTCAAGGTGCAAGGAAGTACATGAGCCAAGACCACAAAAGACTTGAAAAAGTCAAAGCAAAGATAATAGAAGATCAGCCTGTTTCACGGAAAAATAAAGGCTCACTTCCTCACATCCCTGAGGGCTGCTGACCAGAAAAGGTTTATATCAGCTGTCCCATCAGAGTCAGTAAATCCAATAATGTTGCCTATTGATTGTTCCTGATAAGCAACACATTTGCTGACGTTTTATACATCCTGTCCCTTTCCCAGTGATGAAAAGGCTATTACCAAGACTGACATGAACAGGAAGGGGGTTATATCAGAATACACTGACATTTCAAAGGCCAGATGGATGTGCCTATATGAGTTGCAAATGTTTATTGCCCTCAAGAGGACATACATGAGGACCATGTAGCTTTAAAGTAGCTTTAAAAAATTATTCTATTAGGGATCCAAATAAAAGATTATGGTGAGATAATATGAAGAAAATATTAAAAAATGAATGGTGGGAAAATAATTTAAACTGATTTAGACTATTCAACAGTTAAATGACAAAGTGCTTGAGTTCAAAGCATGGCATTTCTCATTGTACATTTTCTCACTTAAAGTGTGATTAACAGGATTTGAGCATTTCACCTCTGAAAGACAGATGACATGACCTCATTCTCAGTATTCGTGCAAAGAATAAAGGCTGTAATACCTGAGTGCACGTACACAAAATCAGAAAACCTATCACATTTAGGGTTTAGGGTGAAATTCAAATAAAAATCAAGGCATAAAAGCAAGTAAGTTCTAATTATGAGTAGCTTTATACTTAGAATCATTAATATCTAATTCCAGATATATCTGGTAAGTCCCATTTCAAGCAGTAGTATTTGGAAGGATTTCGTACAAAGAGAAAAGAAATGAGCCTAAGTAAGGGGGCCAGAGGCTTGCTTCAGAGCTCCAGGTCTTTGCACACTTGCAGGAAACTGTCAGGAATAGCTTTTTCAGAAGGGTTTCAGAAGCTCCCAGTACCAAAACCCTGTCTCAAGCATACCTTTCAGGCCATATCTTCCCACCCTCTGGGAGCAAGGCCACGCAGAAAGCCAGTTTCCAATAGATCAGAGATAATTAAACTATGTTTTAAGCTTTTGTTCCACAAAATGGTCACATTGTCTATTTTACAGTCTTTCCACTTAAGCCCAAACACCAATTCAGAGGTGTCCCATACTAGTCTTTAATGATGATTGTTTGTAACTATCAGCACCTTTTTGTCAAGACTACACATGCAATATTAGTTTGATGTTCTTGAAAACTCCCAAAGAGGCAGAGTTCAGGCCCTCTCTACATAAAGCTGAGCTGATACACAGAAAGTGCTGTAATCACAATCTGTTTTAAAGTGACCTGCCACCATTGCATTGCCAGTCTTCTTTACTTCTGACACTTCAGTAGTTCTTTGATTTAATAAAAGTTCTTTACCATAAACAGTCTAATTGAGAAACTTAAGAGTAACATAGGAATATCAATCAGACCTTAAAACATGAATAAAGTGTAAATACTCCAAGTCATTATGCCTTCCACAGGTCAGTTCATAATGCAATAAATATGGATCAGAAGTAACTAAGCATTTTATAAACATACGACAAAGTCAACATTCACTGAGTGTTTATAGCTTTTTGAGAACATGCTGAGGGCAGTTTAGTTCTTTAGATTCATACAGCAAGGCAGTACAGCTGCTGCTTCTCAGCTGCAGTAATCACAGGCAACTGCTTTTGTAAGATTTTCAAACTCAAAAAATTTCTTTGTTTAATTTAATGCCAGAATTCTCAACTTACAGATGCTAATTTGGTCTTTGACTTACTCTCAGCCACAGTATGACTAATAAGGGAGAAAAATAAAGTGTCTAGCTCCTGGTAATGGAATAGTTTTGCATATAAGCTGACTTGCACCTTAGACAGCCTTGGACTGATTAACCAATCGTTAAGCAAGAGTTCAGGTACTCCTGAAATATCCTTGAAATTATATGTAGTGAATCATTCATCTGTGGAAATTAAAGGTTAGGGATAATGGTTATATTCAGGGGTAATCATCATATCTAGAAAAAGGAAAAAGCTAAATTCCTCAAAAGTACTGTACCAGAAGTACATTTGCTGAATAGAGCTAGGGACAGAAAAAAAGAAGTCTTCCATATTCGGCAGTTAGGCAGAATACAAATACAGGCAAATACTTGCCCACAAAATATGAAACCTTCTGTACCCTAACATGAACATTTTATTGAGTATCATTCATTGGATTAATCATCTATAAATCTAAGCATGTATTTATCCCAGATTATCATAACTGTGAAAACACGGGACACACACACACACAAAAAAAAAAAAAAAAAAAAAAAAAAAAAAAAAAAAAAAAAAAAAAAAAAAAAAAAAAAGCTGAAAAAGAGGAATGGACATTTTGAAAGGAGAGGATTAAATTGATTAAATGGACATTCTGAAAAGTCATTCCAGCCTTGCAGTTCTGCTATCAAGGCTCTCAACTTCAGACCTACTTTAATTTTCACACCTGTTCTTCTTCTACAGACACTTTCCTTATTTACAAATTCATAGATTCGGCCCATACTGTTTTTCTGTGCAAAAGTAGTTATGCATTACAAAATGCTATGTAAAGAGGAAAGTTGTGCTATTATAGCCCATTAACAATATTAATACCTCAAATCAGAGCCCACATTTAAAACTCAAAAATAACATTAGGATCATATTCAAACACACACACAAAGTACAAAAAAGCTGGTACCTATCACAGCAAGAATATACTAATGTTCTTTATCAACTTATGAAAATCCTGCCTATTTTTGAAAACAGCAATATTTTTCTTTCTCATTGAAATTGAGAATTTACACGTGGCTGGCATCAGGGAGCCTTTTGTCCTTGTAACGCAAGCAATACATTATCTAAGAACAAATTTCATAGTCTGCTCATTCAAACCAATCACTTTTGTCAGAGCAGTGGTGATGTGTTCTAAACTACCTGGCAGATAAAGCAAAGAATCAGTGCTGAACATTAAATTGCAAACATCACTGACAATGGGAATTTGAAAGGGTAAAATGAGCATTTATTTCTGTGAAAGGGAAGAGACAGAAAACAGTAATTTCTGTCTAATGCAGGACCAGAGTGTGTGATGACACCAACTGTTGCATTCAAACCACAGATTTAACAGGCAGAAGCTGCTGATGTCCCACTCCAACCCCATGGCCATGCCCAGCCATTCTGAAGCAATTCCTGACTCTGGTTCACCTCACCAAGCCTGATCCTAAACCTCATCCTGGCCCAACCTTTGCCTGTCCCATGGAGCTGTCTGATGTCCTGGGGCTGCCCAGCCTGTGCCCCAGATGCATTCCCTGGACAGGGGAGGCCCCACGGACCACAGCAATTTCCTCAGAGAGGAACTCGGGTGATCTGACATACTCAGATACACTAGAAATCTCACAATTAATTCTTTCATTCAGAATATTAAATAAGTTCCTCCAGAATTCAACTCAAATAGAGCCTTTTTGGAGAAGTTTTCCTCAATTACAAAAGGGGTTTTGATGAAAGTTATCCTCAGTTTTCTCTCACCAAGTATCCTCAAAACATTAGGTGCTTTCAATGCCTATTATTCTGCTAAAAAAAGAAACCAAACCAACCAACCAACAAACAAAAAAAACCCCACCAGAAGTCTATTAGCCTTTAGTAACTTATGAGGATGTTTTCCTTTCACATTAATATATTTAATTAGTGCTGTGGGTGGCAGAGTTCCATTACACTCTACCTTCTTCCTATTTTAAATATTGTCCAACTGCAACACAAACTGTACCCTTTAAGCAGTACTTTTCAGAAAAGACAGACATATGGTCTAAGGCAGTCATTAGAAAAAAAAGAGTACAAGTAAAGGGTATAAGTAAAGTCAATCTACGTAATTATAATGTACAAAAAGTCTGGAGTCAACTGTTGTACCCATCAGATATCTTGGGAATGTTATGCTGCTTCTTCCTACTTTAAAGTTAAGAGTGTCTTGGGTTATGGAACCAAAAATATGTATTCTAGTTCATCTGTTGAAAGCAGCATGGGAGATGTTTTTTCCTTTATCTCTTGTAACTCCTCAGGGAGAGGGGACAGATGCCTTCTGATAATGGCCCAGCTGTTAAAACCGGGTGAGACAGTGTTTCTTATCTCTTTCACCACCATCCTCCCTCCAGGGGGATATCTGCTGATAATGGCCCATTAAGGCTCACAAATTACATCATACATTACATCATACCATTGTTAGATGCTCCACCCAGTGGGGGGAGCCAGCCGTTCCTATCTAGATAAAAACTGAGATGGAAGAACACAAGGCATCCTGTTTTCCACTGGATTCCCGGAGGAAAAGTGGGCCCATCTTGCCACCACTGGACTTTCTACAGGATCATCTCTACTTAACAGAACAGCATTTGTTATTCCAGGAGGATTATTTGGACTGCTTCCAACACCCTGACCAACAGGCTGTCAGGTCATATCCCTGACTGACAGGATTTTCTAGGATTTTTTACATTTTGCTAGCCTTTTTTTTTTTGTACTATTATATTTGTATTTTTTAATATTACTAGTAAAGAACTGTTATTCCTATTCCCATATCTTTGCCTGAAAGCCCCTAATTGCAAAATTATAAAAATTTGGAGGGAGGGGGCTTACATTCTCCATTCCAAGGGGAGCTCCAACTTTCACTGGCAGTTACCTGTCTTTCTAAACCAAAACAAAGAGTTACTGGAAGTTGAGAATATTATTAGAGAAGTAAAAAGGGCCTCTTTTGGCACAGTGATTTGCATTTTATATCAGCAGGAAAAGTCATTGTGGTCTCTATTTGCTTTTCTCCAAGCAGCTGCATTCACCATAGAAGCATTAACCAAGCTTATTCTAGCCAAAAAGACAAAAAAATTTAACTGTCTACAGTAGGACTGCTTACAGTTGTATTGACACTGTGTGACACCTTTCATTCCTCCTTTGAAAGTACTTCACACAGAACCTCCCTAGATGATTTATATTGTTACTGATTCTAATAATAGATTAAGAAATTAGTTCTCTATTCACGGTTCACAAGGAAAATAGCTCTTTTTTTCTCTGACATTTTACCCAGAACACATCTGGAGATTTTTTAGCCAGATGTAGCATAGGCCTAAACCTGATCTCAAAAGCCACTGCACGTGGCTTGTGCTGGCCTGTACGTAAAAGTCAGCCTAGAGGTACAGTCATCCTCCTCTCAGAATGTGCCACATTGAACATGTAATTAAAATGTTCTTTAAAAAGCTGCAGTATCTTTTAAGAGAAAAGATAATTCTATAAAATTTGAGTAATAGGTGCATTCATGTAAATCTTTACACTATATAAGAAAATAATCTAAGTAGAAAGTGGACCTACCATTCCCAATCCTGACAAATCCTTGGTCAGTCAAAGAATTGTAATTCTAAGTGAGGGTGAAAAACACTACAAGATTTCATAAGACAACCCTCTGGGGAGATAAACAGCTTGGTTTATATTCTATCATCTTTAGAATAAACAGTAGAGATGTTAGGGTTTTTGTTCATATACATACATATATATGTGTGTGTGTGTTTATAAAGTTAGTATAAAAAATTAGGTTAAAACCCAAAACCATTCAAGACTTCCCCAAAAGCCATAAATTCAGATCTGATTTCAATCTTCAAATTGTGTCTCTGAAGCACACATTTCTTGACTGCTACATGAAAACCAAATTTGGGCTTCCTGAATTTATGATACTTGGATGCTTACCTTTTATCAGAATTGATTTTGCCATTAAGTTTTCCTTTCTCTTTTCCTTACTGACATGAACATAAGAACATAAAAATAAATGATGAGAAGTCCTAAGCAAGACAAAAGGCTCTGCAACATCAGTCATTAGTGAATTGATTCCTCTATAGTTATTCCCTGAATGGGGTGGGGAAAGTCCCACCAACACGATCCATTCTATGATTCTAGGAAAATTATAAATATTTTCTCTAACAGTTGATATCACAGGCATTTCCAATAATATCTCACTAGCTGAGCAGGGCTGCAGCTAGCTCACGGATTATGCAATTTTTAAATAACTAACAGATTGGTCAACCCAGGAGTTTAAACTGCAAGACACAAAAATATTGGCTCTGAATGCTACTTTGTTTGTAAGGCCTTAGTCATACCTTAAGCCTAACACGGACATTTCATGGACAGTGAAGGTTTATGAAAACAGTAGCAGTTAGAATCTCATTAAATTTATTCACTCAATCTTAACAGCCATGATTTCAGAGATCCAACAATTCATAATTTCAGAGCTTTTTGTTTACTTGACTATCTTGAGAAACATCTCTCTCGTGTCCTGGAAAACTGACCACCATGGGAGCCTACAAAACCAACAGGATTGTTCTACTGGATGCAATGACCTCTAGCAGGGGGTGAACACCTGCCTGGGGAAAAAAACAAAGTTCAGTTAATGTATAGAACTTATTTTTAGTCAATATGCTCCCAACTTTGCACTAATTTCACCTCAGACAGTTCCTGAAATTAATATGCTGACAATATATTTAGCAGTCTTCATTTAACTCTCATCCATGAGCTCGTAATCTGCAACTGAATTCCTTAATATTATTATAAGGCCATAAACAAGACTAGCCCCAAATGATACCAATGGGCCAATTTTACAGTAACCGTGCAGAGTGTTTGCCTTGGAATGAAAATGCAGATTTTCATTTATTGCAAACTTGTTGAAGCTTTGTCATCTTTTAGATTTTAAAGATGCCTCTTTTCATGAAAGGGAGGATTTTTAATCAGTCCTAGGGTCTTTGTCTTCCAGACTGAAAATATCTGCTGTATTGTTTCCCCCTTACTGATCATAAGTTACGTGATAGTAGAAAACACACAAGAAGAGTCCACAGATAAACAAAATCTGATTCAACTATCCACAGATTTGGATAGTAAGAGTCACCATAGTTTATTTTCCAGATAAGCTATTAACATTTTGAAGACTTTTTTTCTGCATATTAATAAACACACCCTACTAAATTCACAATATTTGAAGGCTACAAATGAGTTCAGTACAAACCAATGAGAAAAGTTACACCTTTTAATAACACTTGAATATAGCTTAAAACCTTTTTTTGTGAGACAGATCTTAAATGAGTACCTCCTTCTCAAAAATAAGGATTCCCCCAGGAAAGGGAACGTAAGTCTTATCTTCCACAGAGAGATAAAGCATATTCTGTAACTGTAGATTATACTCCTAGTTTACTATGATCCTGCAGTCCTTCTCTCTGCTTTCCAAGTCCTCTGCACTTTATGAAGAAGATTGACATTATATAAGCTTAGGATGCTTCACCTCATAAGAGGGATCGAGTGTGAACGGAAGCACCACTGACCAACTACAGAATCCACTATTCCAGCTAGATATGAAGAGGCTAGTGGCAATACGGTACATTACACTGCCAAAAGCCTGTGCCTTCTCAGATGAATCCAGTTTGTCTTCAAGTCAATTCAGAAAAGGTACAAAAAATCTGTGAATATGTTGTCTAAAAAAAACCCAAACAAACCAATAATTAAAATATTCAGTGTGACACAGTGATTTAAAAGTGATAGGGGTTTTTGCAGTCTGTGCAAATAAACGATTACATTAAGACCAAAGACATGCTGTTCTTCAGTATATTACCTGGACATAGCATATATTGCTCAGTAAAGTAATATCCACAATAAATATAATGCTTTAGTTGAGTGAATTAGGCAGCGAAAAAAAATCAATCATGGAGATGGAGAGGAAGACATCTATTCAATGCTCTTGTTTCTGATTGGTTAGTGGTTAGGTCATTGTTGACTTTACTTCTAAAATTCGGTTTTCATTCACAAGATCAATGTAAAAGACAATATAAAAGATTTTGTCATGCACTTGTCTATCTTGTCATTTCACATCGTGTAGAAATGCTGAATGCTGACTTTTTTACATGTAACATTCTCTTTAAAACATTTTCTTTGTTACATATTAGAGTAAGTATGAACATTATCAGAGGAGCTTTCCTACAGCTATTGTGTCTCCATACATTTCTAATGTAAGCTATTCATCAGCACTTTTATACTTCGGCAAAATGCTCCAAGAAGCTAATAAGAGCAAAAATACATTATCACATATAAAAAAAAAAAAAAAAAAAAAAAAAAAAAAGGAGAGAGATCAAAGTGACCATACCAAGATGATTTTTAAACAGCAATGGTGACATAAAACTGTTCTTATTTGTTAATGTTTTTTTTCTTTAGCTTTCCTTCTGTTGACTAACCAGCAGAACCAAGTTTTTAGAAATGCATGACTGTGACAAATCAACTTGGCATCAAGTTTTAAGCTTCAGGGTGCAATAGGCAGAACACAATGAGTCACTGAAGTAAAACAAAAGCAGAGAAAATTTAAAATGGAATCCAAACTCAGGAATTCAGGGAAGAGAGAATTAGGGTAAGAGTTTGAGCTCATTATAATGGTGTTATTTCTAAGCTAGATATGTAACTTGGTCTTTACTGCACTATAGTCTAGATATTTCTATACAAAGCTGAACAGTTCCAGACATATCTGAAAGACAAACAACTTCTGGAAACAGTGCAGTTTATTGCCAGAGAGGAACAAAACAAGTGAAAGACTGAAATTAAAGTGGTGTATTTATAAGTATTCTCACATGTTTAATATGCTGGTCTGGGAATAAACCAAAAGGTCTCCACAAAAAGTAGAAAAACTTAAACCCCCAATATTACTGAGTGCTATAGATCTGACTGAAGTGAATGTGGACTGTGTCCTTTAAAGTCATCAGGTCTTAAGAAGAAATTGAATATTTAATTTCTGCTAGTATCACACACACTGTTCTCTCTGACTCACTACTTTCATTCATCTCAGTTTTCAAATTTATAGAGATGCAGAAAAGGTATAAATATTCATGCCCTATATGAAAACAAACCATGCAGCTTTCCTTCTTAGTTAGGAAAGTATCAAATGTGAAATAGTGCTACAGATGAGTTTTGAAAATGATACACTTGACATGTCAGTGAAAGCTAAAATAACAAATGGTGCATTTAAATTCTGAAAATGAACTGCATGACTTGTACAGAAGCAGAACAGGATAAAACCACTTTAATAAATACCCTGAAAACTCTTACACTTGGGAGAGGTAAATAACATTACTAATCTTAACCACAGCTAAACACTACACAGGATCATATCCTAGGAAGCTACAAATTCATATGTCATAAAGCCTTTGGAGATATATGTAATTTTTGGTAAAATAATAAACAATGCCAAGAATTCTGGCTATGTTACTTAACAACTACCATTAAGCTGTAGAAAATAAGATAGCTGATAAAAACATGACTTTATAAAACTCCTTTAAAAGGCCTGTAATACTAGGGAGAAATGCATCATAAAAACCTAAAGATGCATCTTGAGCTTGTCAACAGAGGTGTTGCTTATGCAGATCCCTGAAATGAATGTGTAGCAGAAACAGTCATCAAAATTCAGTGTTTACATGATAATCTGGATTTGATAGTATTTAAAACTACTCAAAAATTTCACACACAGAGTCTGGTTTGACCTAAGAATTAGAAGAGAGGAAAAGTCATAACTACAGTTATTCTCCACTCTAAATAAAATTAGATTGACTTGCCTAAAGTTAATTTTTCTTAAAAATCCTCTTTGACTGAACTCTAGAACCACAGACTTTAAGGATTCTCCTTGCTCACTATCTCACACTAATGATTTCATGACTTGTGTGCTGCTCCATTTCACTGACAGTCCATTTCATTGACAAATTTTCAAAAATAATTTGGGTTTTCTTTGGTTGGTTAGCTGTGGGGTTAGTGTGGGATTTTTCTGTTGTTTTGTTGCGGGGTTTTTTTTTGGTTGGTTTTGTTTTTTTAATATAACAAGAAACAATATTAAAACTTGTCTAAATAAAGCATCCTAGATTTTTTCCATGAAGATACTACATAGCTTCGGCAAATTTACCTCCGAGCTCATTAGAAAAGTAATCAAACCCAAGGTTGACCCAATATGTTGCATCACCTGTACAAAATCAAATAACCCGTTCTGAGTAGGAAGACTTGATTAAATGCATTCAGGCTCAATGTATAGCCTTCAAAGAAATATGTAGTAAATTACATGAGAATCAGCCTTGTGCCTGGCTTATCCAAATAGTCTAAAAAAACATTCTTGGCACCATATCAAAAATAATCACCTTCACTGAGAAACACATAAAAACTCAAATCTCTCTATTACAAGGGAAACAATTTCTTAAAACCTTATAAGTATGAACTAACGTGTCTAAAGATGCATTGCACATCAGACTACTTCCCAGCAAAGAAGTACTTGGAAGAAATCAGGATTTTGGAAGTGAAAATGCAGAAGAAACTTTCTGGTTTCCTTATGTTACCTCCCATCATTAAGACATCAGGTAAAAACTGCTTAGAAATTTTTCCAAAATTAACACTCAAATGTTTATTTCGTTCTGTAGTTTAAATATTTCTTTAAAAGTGCATACAGCGAGTAGCAGGACTCGTGTTGTAGATGCTTTACTTTTTTTCTTCATTACACAAAATTTTTCCCCCTTTATGTCTACTGAGACATTTACCATATCTGTTTCCCTCCACTCAGTTTCATTGATCAACAGATCATTCTTCCTTTCCTCTCTCATTCCACTTATATGATTTTCAGACTGATTCCTTTTTGCAATTACTGTTACAAGCCTTTAGCTGGTGGCTTAAGAGCTCAACTATCTCGTAATTGAGTAGTAAGAAATAATTCAGTAGTAAGAAATATTTTTAGAATTAAAACCAAAAGCACAACAGCCTGTAAATTTATTAAAGACAGAGTATCTCATACTAGCATATTTTATTCTGCATCACAAAAGCACATTTGAGATCCTGTAGGGCCTTTCCATTAGGCTTTTTAGAGGTAAGTGTCTACAAGTGTGACTCCTTTCACCCAGTGGTAAATAGATATACATATATCTATGATCAGCATTTGATGTGACAGTCCTCTCTTCAAAACTGATTTTCTGATGGTCTGTAACAAAAATTTCTGCCTTCCTTTTCCTAGATTAGTATGTGTGCACAGGTACATAAATATTTATGTACAAACACATGCCTATTTAGGAAATGAGCAGACTTTGACTTCCTTTGCTCTATCACAAACTCACTGTCTGCTTTTGAGCTATGAGCACACACCGATGTTAGCAGAGACAACTAAGTTCAATTGATTACATTACTGGGACTCAAGCATTTCTACCTGCACGCTCCGTTACTCCTCAGTTATATTATTTCCCTTCTGCATGATTTACACACCAGGTGTTCATAAGGCTTTTATTTTACTTTCCCCAGATAAAATATACACAAACCTTTTTTTCAACTGTTACATTAGCAACTAGTACAATAGCAATTCTATTCCATTGCCAGGGCCTGCTAAGTGATTTTGCTAAAGATGCCCAGAAAGAAAATACAAATCATCTCTGTGCCTTCTAGTGTTGGTTACTATTTTACGGGCAACCCAAGGAGTGAGATCTACCTGTACCCTAAGAGGAGAATGACACAGAAGATGGGCCAAGGTGGTGTTGGTTGCTGCCCTAAACTGGAGGACTATGAGATGGATCAACCCCCAGTCAATCCTGGACTTATGTAGGATCTGCTGCTCCAGCTGAATCCCTACAAATCTATGGGGCCTAATGAGACTCATCTGAAAATCCTCAAGGTGCTTGCTAGTATCATCACAAAGTCTCTCAATAGTTTTTAAGCCATCTTGGGAATCCACAGAGGCCTCAGCTAACTGAAAGCTAGCCAACATTTTGCTGGTTCTTGGGAAGGGCAAGGACAACCCCAGAAAATACAGGCCTGTCAATCTCACTTTAGTGCCTGGTAAAAGTATGGAAATGATTATTCTGGGAGGTACTGAAAAACACCCTGAGAACAACACAGTCATTGGGCACAGCCAGCACAGCTTCCTGAGAGGAAAGTCTTAGTTGTTGAACCCAATTTTCTTCTAAGACAGGATAACCCACCCAGCTGATCTAGGAAAGCCAGTAGATATAATCTTTTTGGACTTCAGCAAAGCTTTTGGTACTCTCACAGTATCCTTCTGGACAAAACATCCAGCACACAGCTGGATAGACACATCCCATAATGGGTGAGCAACTGGCTCTCACAGGTCAGGCACAAAGACTTACGGGGATTAGGGTGACATCAGACTGGCATTTGGTCACTGGTGGGGTTCCACAGGGCTACATCCCTGGTCCAGTTCTCCTCATTATCTTCCTTAACAACTTGAATGCATGACTTGAAGGAATACTAAGTCTACCAACAACATTAAATTGGGAAGAGCTGTCGACTCCCTTGAAGGCAGAGAGGCCCTGTAGAGAGGCCTGACAGATTATAGGGATGGGCATTTATCAACCATATGAAATTTAACAAGGGTGGTGCCAGATTCTGCACCTGGGATAGAACAACCCTGATTGCGTGTACAGATTAGGAAATGAGAGGCTACAGAACAGTGCCACAGAAAAGAGTCCTGGGGGTCCTGGTCTATGGGATGCTAGATCTGAGTCAGCTGTGCCCGGGCTGCCAGGAGGACAAGGAATGTCCAGGGGTGCCTCAGGCACAGCAGGACCAGCTGGGAAAGGGAGGGGATTGTCCTGCTCTGCTCTGGGGCAGCCTCAGCTCCAGTGCTGGAGGCAGATTGGGCACCACAATATAAAAATAACAAAGCTATTAGAGATTGTTCAAAGGAGGGCCATGAGGATGGAGCAGAGTTTGGAGGGGAAGCTGTATGAGGAGCTGCTGAGATTGTTGAGCCTGGAGGAGAGATCTCACTGTGGTCCTCAACATCCTCACAAGGGGAAGGAGAGGGGCAGATATTGATCTTTTCACTCTCATGACCAGTGACAGGACTGGAAATGCCATGAAGCTTAGGTTGGATATCAGGAAAAGGTTCTTCTCCCAGAGGGTGGTTGGGCACTGAAACAGTCTCCCCAGGGAAGTCACACCACCAAGTCTGAGTTCCAGAAACATTTGAACAATGCTCTCAGATATATGGTGTTATTCTTGAGAATCTTCTGGGCAGACCCAGGAGCTGGACTCAATCATCCTGATGGGTCCCTTCCAATACAGTATATTCTATGATCCTAGGATTTTAAAACAGGAAAAGAAATACAGGCTGTCACCAAAGAATGGAACATCTATGAAACTGGTAAGGACAAGTAACAAGTTTACTTGTGGTCCAGGCTGAAGTCCAACATTTGGATATCCCTTGTTGTAAGGAGTAATCAGTGAGTTTATAGTTCTGATATATGTGTCATAGTATCCTCTCACTAAAGCAAAAACAACTGAAAATACAAAGTGCCTCAGAAGTATTATTAGAATCCGATATATTTTTCAATTAAAATAAATTTATAATAGCCAGATTAGACAAGTTCTTTAAATCTTTGAGTCATCCTCCAGTTCCTGGGGAGTTTAAAGACTCACATAGTGAATCTTTTAGCCTTGTTATCATTTTATTTAGATTAATAGTTGCAATTGTTTTAGTTTTAGTGCCAGGTATTATTCAGAAAACAACAGAAGAAATGAGGACAGGGACACTTACCACAGTGATTTCTCATTTGTGCCAAACAAAAACAAATCCACAGCATTCCTGCTCAGTTTTCCCTGTAACACATACTCCCCTTTCATAAATGCAGATAGCTACAGGCACCTATCCTTGGATAAACTGCCAGCTGCCCTATTCGAACTTGCCTTGCCCTAGAGTCCACAAGGAGGAAGCAGCAGAAGGACAATAGTTATATGTGCTCTGATAGCAGCCTGCTGCCCATCCAGATCACAGAGGATGTATGTGCTTTAGGGAAGGTCAAACAGACTTCAGGTATTCAGATCCATTACATTTCACATGAGCAATAGCTCACAGTCACAGGTGTCATTCCTTCCCTTACACTAGAGCGATCTCAGAGGTGTGTACTCCAAAAGAGATTGAATTTCAACACCAAGTTAAAGTTATAAGCCTAAAAGTCACTATTTATGGTCCTATCACTGTAGCCTGCTTTCTCACTTTGGACAAGTCAGGACAAATTTATCTCTTCAGTCAATGAACCGTTTGAGGCAGCTATTTCTCCTTCCATACATGGCAGTATAATTTTGCGCTGCAAAAAGACATGGATTTTTCTAAATAACGTAAGATAGTTTAATAACGCAAATTAGACTAGATCAATATCCCATCAGGTCACTTGTTAATGAAAGCGACATGAGCCCACCTTCAGTCCAGTGGAAAAACACTACATGAAACGCTACATGATGTAAAAAGAACGCACAAACAAAGACACACAAAAAAAAGTTCCCATGCACCCACAGTGAATATATGTTCATATTGGAATGATTAAGTTTAAAACATACTCTGTCACTTTTAATATCAATACTTTTTTTTTTCTGTTATATGTAATATATTTTGTCAAATGCTTCTGCTGGTAATCATATGAATGCTATTTCCTACCACATCTCTCCTCCACTTTCTTAATAGTGGAAGCTATAGTGTTCCATTTTTCATTTCTGCCTCTGTGTGTGTCAAGGGCAACCAAACAACACACAAAAGCACAGAATGATCCATGGGTATTTACTGTGGTACATGCTTTGTTATTCATCCTAATATAATTACTACAGCACAGAATAGAACCACTGAGGTTCTAGGTAATTGAGCTGATATGTCATTGTGTACTAATTTTAAAAGGGTATGTGCAGTGGTGAATAGTTCATTCAAGAGACTCATATTTGAATCTTCTACAAGACACATGCAATTTAAGATCTTCAGTAGGGTTGCTTTTGAAGTTGTTGAGCTTGGAATAGATGGGGGCATGTTTTTCAAGACAGGCTGACTCACGAGACCGGTTTAGGTTTTGGCCACAGAAGCACAAATTTCTTATTCCAAAACCAGCTCTCTTGAGATTTCAACTAATGGCTTAAACTTTGACTCAGTCTACCTCTCAGTAAAATATAGAAAACTGATCATAAACTAGTTACGAAGAATTAGTTACCAGCACATAAGGACTATGAATATAAAGAATGTAATTACGTAATCACCAGTCATGATTTAACCCCAGCCAGCAGTCAAGTACACTCACTTGCTCCCCCATTCCCATTGAGGTCATGGAGAGAATGGGAAGAATAAAAGCTGGAAGACTCATAGGTTGAGAAAAAGACCGTTTAATAGAGAAAGCAAAAGCTAGGTCGACAAGCAAAGCAAACCAAGGAATTAATTAATTCACTGCAAGGACAAGCAGGCGTTCTGCCAGGAGAGCTGGACCCCAGCACATGTAACCATTATTTGTAACCTTCATTCCAAACATCCCTTACTTCTCTTTCTTCCCCCACTATATATATTGAGCATGATGCCATATGGTCTGGAATATCCCTTTGGTCAGCTGGGGTCACCTGTCCCAGCTGTGTCTCCTCCCATGCACCCCCAGCTTCCTCACCACCACGGCAGTATGGAAAGCAGAAAAGCCCTTGGCTCAGTGTGAGCCCTGCTCAGCAGTAACAAAAACATCTCTGTGTTATCAACATTGTGCTCAGCACAAATCCAAAACACAGCCCTGTACCAGCCTCTGTGAAAGATATTAACTCCATCACAGCTGAAACGAGCACTTTACCATGTATGAAGAAACATTCCCAGTTAAATGATGCCTAAAATATTGTGCTTTTTTTTTTTTTTTTTAGCAACTCAATAAGGAATAAGTTGTCAAAGACTTCCAGGAAACTTGATAACACTAGAGTTGCTTTGTTTCTTCCCTCTTCTCCTCCTTTCTAGAATATTCAGTCTTAAATTCCATTTTTCCAGTCTCATTTTTATGCACTTAGAGGAGCTATTGCCTGTGCTTATAATGGATCAGCAATGACAAGAAAATGTTAAGTCTGGCACACGTGGTTTATTCCATTAGTGACTTGATGGTATCCATCAGATCCAAAACATTTGTTAAATATTTCTTTCAAAATCACTGTCTTCAAATTCTGTTCCAAATACACGCATGCTGCCTAGATATTTAGTTATTGCAACTTTGGTCTCCTCTTTCTGTGAGCAAATCTAATAAACAAGTGATTTAGAAATGAGAATTAATTTAAGGAGAAAACATGTCCCAAGACCAAGCCACAATGCAGGGTTTTGAAAACAGACTAAACGTGTTTGTTCTTTGGCTTTAACAAGAGTACTTACACTTGTAATTTCCCAATAATTTTATATTTAAATATGTTCAGAAAGAGCCAATGGTTTCTCCTCAAGGAGAGCTGTTGTTCTGCCAGGGAAATTAAGCAAATCAAACTTTTCAAAGGCAGGTGCATTTAGAGAATGCAGAGCAAGGGCAACTGGAACCCTCACATGCAAGCAGAGGTGTGCAAGATTGAAAATGAAGAAAAATCCCGAGATCTTATTTAACCAAAAACTAAAGCCACCAGATTCAGTTTGCAAACTGAAAGCATCTTGTTAAAAAACACGACACGTCCAAGGCTTTATGAAAACATTTTCTTGTATTTGCAGTGAGGACAAGTCAAGTTATCTCAGATTACCCTCTGCTGAATGAACCAAGTCATTAAACTGGCATTTGCATTGAAAGGCTTTTCACAGGGTTTTCTGTCAGGCCTTTCAAACAGGGATGAAATGAATGAGGGCCAGCTTACAAATGATGCATTGTTGAATGTATGTGGGAGCAAACAGCCGCCATTGTGAGTGCAGGTGGGAAAGAAAAATGAATAGACAAGGAAGCTCATGGAGGCGAAGACTCTCATTATTGATGGGCTATGTGCATGTCTTTAATGAAGCTTACCCAATAAAAAGATAGATTTTCCCCTTATCGTTCTCTTTAAAAATTAATTATCCTGAAAAATATACAATGGTGAAATATCTCAGGTTATACATGCTTTTCTTTCATCATTACGCTACTAATTTAGATCTAGAAACATCTTCCTAAAAGTATCTCACAGCATTTCAGTATTTCAAAACTCAGCTGAATCTCTTACGGAAATACCCTCATGGCCTTTTATTCAGATGAGGAAACTGAGGCATGTTACCAACAGGATGTAAGAATGACAACTTAAAATGCAGCACTTTTTAACTCCAATACTTTAGCCAAGGAATTTAACATCAGCTTTCATTTTATCCTTTCTCAAGTAGGATGAAACCACATGCCCTAATGCCAAATGTTTATACAAACAAGAGCAAAACCAGAAGCACAGATGTTTCAATACACTGCATACAAAATATCATCTTCCTGTCACAACCTTTTTCCTCTGTCAATAGTCTCAAATAGTCTTCTGCCATATTTTTCACAGCTGCTTCATTAGTTTTCTCTCCTGTTGCCTGGTGGCAGCTTGCAGCCATGTTTTCCTCACTGAAAAGACACTTCAAGTTTCATTTGAATAGATTTCTTCCCTATTCTGTTGTCTTCCCCCAGCTTTTATTTTAGAGTAGAACATGCTTAGGTAGTATTTTTGTACCGTCATTTCTGGATCATCTACTATTACAGTCTCTAAAAGTTTAATTTTGCAAGTTGTTTGTATTTACAGGGGAAACATTTAATTCTACTAATTTTCAACTCATAAATTGTATCTTGGCTTCCTAAGAATATCATTACCTTCACTTGATCCTTGAAAACTGCTTATTTTACTCCACATCACCAGAGATCTTAACCACTGCATAGTTTTCCTCCAGGTTAATAACATTAAACAGTGTGAAGCCAGGAAGAGATTCCTGAGGGACTTTCACAGAAATACTTCTGTAATACCAAGAGAACCTGAGCAACTTCCATCAGAAACCAAAAGTACCACCTTTACTACATCCACATGAGTATACAATACATCCTGCAAGGACAAATAAACATTTTACTGAACTTTTACTTCCAGTAGAAGAACCTACTGATCCTTGAACTTAAAGGTCTAACCGAAAACTGAAGTCAAGAAGAGAGCACAGAGTATGAATCCCAACCTCACTCCCCTAAGGGCTCTAAAATGCCAGGATTCTGGCATAGTTCTGCATACCTTGCACAACTCTTAACTTTATGTTAATTACAAATCTCATTTGCTGCAGATCATGATGCATTCCAGAGAGATTATGCAAGTCTCATCTGGGACTAATGAGCAAGTATGAGATTTTGAACTGAAAAGGCTCTAACTTAAAGTAATATCAGATACACTTGGAATTTAATTAAAAATAAAAAGCTACCATGATTATGCTTTTTAAAAATTATTTTACTGATTAGAAATAATTGTATTACTTTTCACACTTAAAATGCAGGTCTTAGGTTGAACATTCATCCATTCTTCATTTATTTTAATTACTGATATAACACTATCAACCTTCTACTGGAATTTCCCTAATGCTCCAAGATTTAGGCTATGCCGATGTTACAGGTGACCTATCCAGATAAGTTTTAAAATATCTGCCAGAAATTCAATCCAAATATCCTGATGGAAAACAAAGATGAAAAATATTCTGCTTCAACAAAGACTACTAGGAAAATGGAAAAGAATTATCAGTTAGCTATATAAATCTTTACTTTTCCAAAACAAAAATAAGACTTTTTTCATCCCTGAATTATTGGTAGTACCACTGGTTCCATGTTGTTAGATTTATATCTTCTTATATGTCTTTTTTTTCCCAAGATATACGTGCTTGTTTATAAAAATATAAAATATATTCTATTAGTATTATACACATATTTTAAACACAAACTCTATATATCATTCTTTTGTCTATTACCCTGAGGAACCTCACTGTGTCATTTTATGTTTCCATTTGTAGTTACTAAAAAAGTACAAATGATTTATGATAATTCTTTTTATTTTTAAAGTTTAATTTTCTCTACAAACTTTATTTTGACCCATGAATCATGCTTTTGAAGATCATAAGCATAAAACATTCTGAAAGCACTTCCCAAGCATCAGTTAGTCTTCTCTCCAAATTCCCTCTCCTAGTTCAGGAATCTCATATATTCTCAGCTGTACCTAGCTGTATTGAGAATCTGGCATGATTTCTATTGGTTTGGAGCTTTCTTTCTGCACATAAGTCAAAATTCTATTACAACATACACTTTTTAGTTCTGTCATGTTTTATTCCACCTGATTTATGCACACTATAAAACTCTTTACATTGTATGTAGGGGTTTAAAACATGGAATTTGAAGTCCATAAAGTTGTCTGAACTGGGAGGGCAAGTGACACCATGCACCTCTGCAATGTTGCATCTATAATATGACATGGAAGTTGAAACCATCTATGCCAAAGCATTTTCCTCTCATCAATTTATAGAAAAGAAAGAACTGAATATTCCATTTTCTTGTGTGATTCATCAACTAAATAGGAAATAGTAACTATGTTTACATTTTATGTTGTGAACATGCACATATTCCAGAACACTTGCTCCTACTTACCAGGAATTTGGAAAAAAATAACATCATTTTACGTGACTCCAATTCCATTTCTTTTTCACCTAGTTAGTCTTTCTTAATGAGGTCATAATTTATTTTTTTTTCCACATTTCAAATCCAGGGACTGAAATAGTCATATTTTAGTTATCATTTAGTCAAAATTAAATTTAGAAATGAGCAATTCCAATAGTCTTAAAAATAGGAAGAAGAATAATTGGGCTCCTTACACTGAGTTTAGCAGTTACATGATTTCTTTCCATATTCTGGCAGGATGATGATTGCCTTTCTTCCTTTTGACTCTGTGCTCTAGCCCAGTCCATACATCCTCAGTACTGAAGTCATGATTTCAGAGGTTCTGATGTATCTAGAAGACTCATTTTTTTGAGCACAATTTTCTTCTATGCTTGGCAGAAATCACAAGTTGTACAGCACCATTCTTCCACGAAAGAGGAAGCAAAATACATTAGCACCCTGTGTGCACCTGCTATGTCAGTGATTCACATCAAGTGTCATCCTCTATTCATTGAGCAGAAAAGATATCCTGAATATTTGGGACAATTTTCATGTTTCCTCTGGGGTCTCTTGAGTGACCCATTTATCTACAAATGTTGGGGGCATGGGGCTGTTCATTTTTTTGAGAGTTATTTAGCTTTTTACCACTGTTCATTAAATCTCATCTACAAGTCACAAGCAATCTGTTCTCTGAGAAAGCTGTGCTTCACATCCATCAGAACAATTTCTCCCATCTCCGCTCTCTTAGAAAAGACTTCTTGTATCTACTTAAATATAAAAATTCAAGTGAGGATTATGTGTTTTCTGGGTATTTATCCTGGCCTGATAGGTCTGAAAGAGGAAGCCTATATACAATACCACTATACAGTACAATTATTAGAGTAGCTTCTATTCCTGGTGGGGGGGAACAAAACTGCTATCACTTCCCACGTTCCCCACAAAACAAGAAATATTGCACAAATTACAAACAGAAGCCATGCCCTAAATTATGCTACAATTGTACTGAGCATAAGCCTGCATCCAAACAAGCCTCTCAGATCTTCCAAACATCCTTCAGCCCGATTCCCTGCAAATCCCGTTGGCTAGCTACATTCACCCAGAAGCTACACTCAAAACCAGCCACTTCAGTATACCTAGTTTCAGCCAACACTGTTGGCACTAAGATGTAAACACTACTCTTTTGTCTGTACTCTTCAAGGTCAGTAAGTCTTCAGCAAGGTCTGACTTCAAAGAGTGCATGTTTAACACTTTGTAAACCAGATGCAATATTTTAATAACCAAAAAAGTATCTGATAAAATGTAGCTGGAAAAAGAAATAATTAAGTTCATTTTCATGAAAACAGATCAGAACTTCTAAGCTCTTCAGTTCCAAGCTCATAAATAACCCTGTTTTGCTTGCCATTGAAATATTATGCATTTCAGATAGACATGACTCACAGATTTTATTATGCTCCTTCAGATCGTGTACACACATCCCCTTTATTTGTAACCTCTGTGGTCAGGAATTCACTATGAATTATTTGTTTGATACTACAGCTTAAATGAAAAGTGTTATTTCATTACTCTGCACAGTCCAGATTGTTCAAAAAAAATCTTAAAATCTTTAATATGCACATCATAAGATCTCTAACGTATGCCTCCCACCTTAGAATCACTGGGAGCATCTCAGAAAAAGATTGAATTACTAAATGAAATGTTGAGCACTCTTGTCAGATTAACAAGCAGCTAAACTAAACTGTGAAGATCTAACATCACAAGAGTGTGGACTCCTCTTCAACACAAGTTAACATGAAATATATGGAAATGACACTCAGGAACCCATAAACTTGACAGTAGGTGACAAAAAATAGAAAGGACTTTGTTACCAAGTCTGCCATCTGTTTTTATAGCCTCCTATGTCATTTACATAAGAAGCAGATAAGACATCTAAATCAGAACTTCATTGGATTGCACGTTAGTGATACACAGGCACTCAACATATTGGTGATATCAGTGACTCACTGGGATGAAGTATCTGGCACCAGGTGAGGGTAGTAAGGCAGTCAGACATCAACAGCTCTTTGTCAGTCCTAGGACCAAAGTTATTACATCCTCTGAGGTGTAACCATCTATTATACAAAGGCTGCATCCCAAAATTAAAACAGAAATGAGATGCAAGTTGTCTTGAAAAATGGGTTCATATTACCTTAGATCAACAAATCATATATTTAGTAGGTTAGTACTTAGCTGCAAGCTAAACATTAACAATGAAGAAACATGCCAGTTCAGTTTTGCTAGAAATTAATCCACTACTGGATTAACAAATATTTGGTTATTTTGTGCAGCTACAGAAACTAAAAAAAATCAAACATCACCACCCTACACACACAAACATACACAAAAAAAAGCAACACTAGAAACAGGTAGAAGCAAAGGAAAAAAGCAGGCCTGCCCTTCAGTTGCACGTCAGTCTTAGCTCAACAGTGCAAAGCGCTGTAAGTTCATTGCTTTAAGCTGACATAAAACCTGTCAAGTAGCAATCAACCCATTGCTTCTACCCTACCAATTCCTGTACATCTTTCAGATGCTGGAACAAATCCATCTGAGTTAACCAAGCAAAACAAAATGTTTTACATGCCACATCTGTTCCCTAATCTTTTTCAACTAGTGGACACACAGCTCCCCTTACTTGCAGGCTGAATGGCTCACAAGGATACATTAATTTTCCACTCACTCTCCTTCCATTTCTTTTACCATGTGAGCTCAAGAAGAACCTCAGACAGCACTCTATCATCAAGGCATCGAGGTGGTTCTTGTGAGGAGACACTACATTGGGTTTGCCATATATACAGCACAATATTTTGAAAAGAAAACTAAGAAAAAAAACATAAAAAACCCCACTATAATATCAACAATAAGAAGAGAACTGCTTTCATGACCTTCCTTCCTGAACATTTTGAATGTATTGGTCTTTTGAATGGGATGTTTTCAGCATTATAAACACTATAGTTCATCATAGTTTCCATGATCCCTGCCCCATAATTAACCTCAGTTACATTTCCACTGTACAGGATTGATCATTGTTTTTAGTAAAGAAGCCTATTGTTATTCAGGATAAAGCTACTGTAGTAATAGAAAAACAGTAATGTCTTTGTATAAAATTTTTCCATCACATTTATGTCATCTGTTTCAAACATTGTTTCAGAATTTGGCCTTGTCAGATGTTGAAGTCTAGAGCATTCCTTTGAATACTCTGGACAGACAGAGACCTGTACAGGGGCGTCTGGGATCTGTACAGGGGGGTTGGAGACCTTGGCACACAGCCCAGAAGGACAATGGCTTCGACTTTAGTCCATGGGAAAAACTTCCAACACAGAGAGGAATTACAAGCCACAAAGGGTAGTAAAAAGTAGTGTAGTTCCTCACATTTGGGTTCTTAGAATAGAGGTGAATGGGGACAAGATGGAGGAATCTGGGCAGTGCCCTGGGGTCGTCTTCTTTTTCCTGTCTCCATCTTCTGCTGTGACGGTGGCACAAAGTAGCTTTAGAGGGGTTGGGTCAGTGTAGAAGTGACCTGTTTAGTATAGTAAGTAGATATTGGTACGAAATTGTAAATAATAGAAACGTAATAATCTATATAAAAGATGACAAGCCCCCATACGGGGAGGAGTCCTCACCTGATGCCCGTGCTGTGAAGACCTTGACCGGGGCACAGGACAGGGAGAAATAAGAGATAATAAATAACACAAAAAAACATGAAAACTGAACATCTGAGGACTCTGTGTTGTACCTGCATCTGGCTTGGGGCTTTTCAGAGGGCAAAGGACTTTAAACCACCTGAATCTCGGGGAAACCCACCGAACCCAAGATCAGTACACAAAATAAGGATCATTCTAGCTGACATAAGACACATCAGAAGATGAAAACAGCCAGACACGAACAAATGCACATGGAAGCACAAAGTAAGTTGAGTTCTTCTAAACATTTTTTTTATCACCATTGTTTACTTAGACTTTAAAAAAAAAGATGCAGCCCTTTATTTTGTATTTTTTTTTCTATTCTGAACCAAAGAAATACATTCACAAGAACATACAACTTATTTTTATATACCTGAAAAACTTCAAAACAGTTTAATAGCAAAAATAATAATTTTTAAAAATCTTTTAAAATATAAGGTATTTACCCTGAATTTTGCTTTGAATTCCTATTTTGCAAGTATTCAATGCAGCTGATTCTCTAAGTTCTCCAAATTAAATTCTCTACAAGCTCACCACTTGATATCACTGGGACCAATCAATTGCAAATTCAGTAATAGCAATTTTGTGGAGAATGAAGTTATCTGCAACATTACACTGTTATGCTAGAAGTGATAAGTATCTTGTTGATGGAAATGGCCACTTCACTAGCACTCACATAGAACAGTAGTGCTGAGACTCATTTGCATGTACTAAAAGAAGGCAAAGTTATTGGTTTTTGACCTGCTTAGGTCAGTAATTTTTTTTTTTTTTTTTAATATTTAAACATACAGCTTAAGTTGAGCAATTTGTCACACATTCTGAAATACCCAAACATCAGCATTATGCTCCTACTATTCCTTTTCTGCTTAAATTACTATATTTAAAAGAGCATTCCCTGTTCTAAGAAAGATGAAAATTAGAATAATTTAGCAGTTTTCTATGACTCTTTGCAGCATTTACTCTTGAATAAGCAGAAGAGGCAATGTACAGAAGGACCTGGAAATGTCTACATTACACCACTTTCACCGAGTAGAAGAGAAAGTGGATTCATCACATGGGGTCATCTGCCTCATTAGCACTACAATTTTTCTGGGTTTATTCCATCTGGAGTACAGCAATTCCTGCTCCTTTCCTATTCTGCAGCATATTACCAATGTCTATATTACGTTGTCAGACATTTGCAGGTGGCTGTCATTTGCATCAGTAGACACAAGCTTTCATCCAAGGGAAACACTGTTTTTGATGAACAGCAAATAAACTGCGTTCTTTGTTCTTAATTTAGCAGACAGGTGTGGTTTTCATCAGCATTCAGTAAGACCTACCTTCAAAATAAAAGCTGAATAAATTTCATAAAAATAACACATACAAGCTTGTGCTTCATTTATGTACTGGAACAAGCAGAAAAGCAAAGCAATCACCAGAACTGCTGCTTCCAGCTACAGTGAGATTCTCAATTGATGCAAACTGCAGTAAGTCCAACTAAGTCAAAGCAATTATTTGCTCAATGCAGCAACAGAAGCTTACTGCAGCTGTTAATATGACCATTTATAATGTCCTCTGAAGCTGGTTCATATTACTTTGAAAAAATACTCAAAAGTACAATTAATGGAATGTGTTTATTATTTCTTGTATGCTACTCTGGCATTGGCAAAAATTCAGATCCACCAGCATGGCTGAGGGAAAAAAAAAAGGAGTCAAAAGGAAAAAGTAATATATCAGAACTTGCAGATCTGTAAGCACACAGCTGTGGGGTAGACAGGTGAGTTAGGGCAAATGACCTAGTAGAGCCTGAAGTTACAGCTGCCTTTTTCAGAAATCAATCTTTGATCTGAAAGCACTTTTACATTGACTCTTTGAATCCCCCAAAGAATCTACCAGAAAAAGCTTTCTATATCTCTCCAATTACTATGTCACAGAGACACAGCCTGACACACAAAAATTCCATAAAAGCTCTCAACACTAGACCAGAATATGACTTGCCCATCTATTGCAGCTGGATAAAACAGGCACTGGACTACAGAAGAATTCTGCCCTCTGGGCAGGAGAGATTAAGCAGGTTGTCAAGGTGGGAGGTATGTTATAGCAAAGAATTTGTAAAAGAATATTAATCTAGGTTTGGAACTTTTGCCATTGTTAAGTGCTTGAGAGGAACTCAATTTGCCAATATGAATTTTGCCCTGTAAAATCTAATCTGCAAAAAGCACACAAATTCCATCTCTTCTTCACTTCTGAGGGTAGAGGATGGCATTTCTTAACAGCAGAAGAGCAGACTTCAGTGTCACTTCCATATTACAACTGCAACTGCACAAAGACTTGTAAATATGGGGTTTAAATACAGCTTAAAAAGCAAAAACAGAAACAAGAACTTGCCCTTTTTATGTGCTGTTCAAGTTATTTACTAAATCTTGCTTAAGCTCTCATAGAGCTAACACTCAAGACTTGCAAAGCATAAACTGAAAATCTGACTAGCCTGTTTATATTTTGCATATCAAAAGTCAGTAGTCTTACTCAAATTTCATACATATCTACGCACATACAGTATGTTATCACAACATGCTCAGATTATAGCAAGGGTGTGAAATCCATTGCATGCAGCAACCTTGTCAGTGTGCAGATCCCAAGGATTATTTATGACTGCAGAGGCCAACAGGAGAAGGAGACAAAGTGGACTATTTAATCAGGTCAAAAGCAGCAGACCTCATTCAATTACACAGATACATACAATCACCTTTTCCTCTCCCTACACCTTGCTTATTCTTTTCCATGAAATCATGTTATGAGACAATACACTAAGTTCACATCATGATATATGCACCAAACAAAATTAATTTTTTTTAGAAGATGTGTTACTCTATGAATTTTCCAATAGCTCAGCAGTTGCATTACAGAAGATGCCTGTACCAAGCATTCCTATTCCAATTGTTTAACTCTACCTCCTCCAGAACCACCACAGTAATGAACCAGCCTCCCAACTAGGCTGGCAAGAGGAAAAAAAAAAAGTGAAAAGGGAAACAGGATAGAAAGAAAAAAAAACCTTTGATACAATTGAACACTAAGTAAAATTAACATGTAAGATGAAGTGTGGCTACTGTGTAATATGAAGTGGGGCTAAAACATCAATATCTACCTTTAGAGACTTGCCTAAACATACAGAACAAGAGAGTAAATACCAAAGTCCTTTCCTGTTTTGACTGTCATATACAGGAACTACTTTTACTGTCCTTCTAATCAAAGGATGGCTAATAATTTGTTATCTTTCTTTATACTGAATACAAAATAGGGAAACCAGACCTTGAATCCTATTCATCCAGCTTCTAAGGTAATTGAGCAAAGACTCTCAAGTGATGAACAGAAGCAGTGTCAACAATTACATTTTGTCCTGTGCTATTTATGCAAGGAATAGATATTAGCAAAATGAGCATTTTTCTGTCCTCACTGGTGGAACAAAAGTGATGTGATGAGAAATCAATGAGCAACTCATTAGGGTTCATAACATGCTTTAAACAACATTGCATCAAGCACTATGATCCATTCTTCACATTAATTCAAAGTCCAAGAGAAGGTTTTAATATAAAAGGAAAAAAAATATTTTAAAATGGCTGTTCTTAGCAAGCACAGTCTCCACTAATGAATTTGTTGACAAAAGCTTCTATTGGTTTCATTGCTGTTAGTTCTATAGTCAAGTGAGCCAGCTGGACTCAGTTCTGACTCATGCAGCTTCATATCTAATTAAGTTTCATTTATGGAATCAAACTCCAGTGGTTAAAACCTTGCTAGGGACAGAGGGTGATAAACTTGCAAAAAACTTTTTGTATGTACGTGTCAAACAAAAATACCTACTTTTACTGTCACTTTTCAAAGCAATATGCAGTACTAGGTCATTCTGGGATCTGAATTATTCCTTAATAATTATATAGCTCTTTCCCAGATATTTATTTTGGCACCACAGTTGTCCCTTGCTTTATATATTCAGCAGCTGTTATTCTGATAACTGAAGAGTTAATGGAAGCCATTAATGAAAGAGGTAAAGGTGCATTCATTTTCTGAAATCCTATGAAAAGGTCCTAGTTCTCAATTCAACAGAAATAAAAAGGTAAAAAATTATACATATTTGCACTATAATCAGTACAAATCAGCTTTCACTTATATTTCTGTAGTCAATATTGGAAAAGTAGTTTTAAATTCTAACTAAAAACTTTTATTGTTCAAGCAAACAAATATATTCCTAATGAAAAAAAAGTCCTTTTTTTCCCCTCAAATAAGTGAGTGATAATCACTATAATAATAGAACATTTATTAACTTTTTGATTGTCATTCCTGAATTTCTTAGCCAGGAAACAGTAGAAAAACAATTGATGGCTAAATTAGCACATATTTTCCTGTAAAATTAAATTAGTTCTGATATCTCTCAGAGAAAAAGAGGCAGGTAATAAGAAATGGTGACAAGACAATGAGATCTCATTCTTAAATAAATTTTATCAAGTTATCCACAGTCCCTGCCGTGCTGCCATTTTCAATATTGCATTGGAAAAATTAAATGATGGACAACTGCAGAGTTCTCAAGTTTCTAGAATTATCAATTTAGGAAGAAAAAAAAAAAAAGAAAATTAGAGAAAGGGGGGAAAAAAAAGGAAATAACTAGGAAAAACAAGTTCACCATGGATTTAGCTTAAAGCCTGTTCTAAAGTCTTCTGCCCACAAAATCATTAACTAGGTCAACTATCAAAGATTTTGATTTTTAATAAATTTCAACAGTACTTAAAAAAACACTAAGAGTAATTGCTAAATTTTGATCCTTCCAATGTCCTTGCTGATGAAGTTTTCCACAAAAAAAAACAACCCTCTTCTTTTAATTTCCTCTTCATAATTAAGGTGCTTACACTAAAGCACAACTGTTATGAAGATAAATTAATCTACAAAGAATTTCAGAGACCCAGTTTTCCAGATTCCTTTTGAAACATCTTGCTACTTATTTTACCATCCTTTCCTAACTATGTATCAATTTTTTTTAAAAAAACACCAATAGATATTGGAAGGAATTTTAATAGAGGATGGGTTTCTTTATTATTATTTTTTAATTCCTTCCAGAGTATTAGCTGAAGATCAAATATAATTTGTGGCAATAAGAGGACTTAATCTCAAAACCATATACTTTACATTTTATCAGCATAATCCTTTTATATCCCAGGCTATACATAGACATTAAAGTCATCTACTAATTAATCACAGATTAATGACAACACACATATCTGACTGAGCTGAAAGACAAGTGAGTATAGCCACACATTCTTTATCACCTTTTTGCAGTCCATTCCAAGTAACACAGACTCTAAGATATGGAGAAGTTTTATATAAAAGCTACATCCTATGACTGACAAGTGAAAATACTACATCCAAAAGTATTAATAATTTCATTTTGATAAGCTTTGGAGGAGTCCTTCACGATATGTCTTCATGCAAGAAGTATGAACTGAATCCAGAATCTGGAGTACACCTGCCTTTTTTGCACTTTTTAAAAAATTAATATTATCACCATTTCACATAATTTCCTCTGAAGGTAACCTGTCCCTCTTTGGTCTTTATAAATACCTACAGCTTGATGCAGACTAATTATACCAAGTACCCATTTTAATACTTCAAATAAGCAGCTACATCTTATGGTTTAGTGATAAGAAATATCCAGAGGCACTAAAAATGTTGTTACAATTGCAACAGAGCTGTTTGTACAAGTGCCAATTTACCTTGCTTCTCTTATGTCTCTGAACAAGTCTCCTTTTTGTTTCATGATTTTTCTCTTTTATTGCAGGATCTTCCTTCTCTACAAGGTAGGACATTAGGAAAATACCTTTTTTAATGTATATTTAAACTAGTAGTACTGTTAGCAGTTTACATTTTTTTAAATTCAATGTTGAACAAACCTTGTCTTAAATCATATACTATGACAGCAAAAATTGCAAAGCCTACCCCAGTACAGGTAATAGGGTGAGAAATACATATACTGGGAAATGTTAGCAATAGATTAGCTATAGAAAGGAAAATGATCTAACTAGAGATAGGGACTACAAAGATCTGTATTTGATGGCAGAGCTGCTTTGAAGATAATTTAACCATGAACTGACAATTTGAACTTTGAGAAGTTGCTTTAAAGATAGAATCACTGACACCAAGAATAGTCCAGAAATATTTTTGGTACACAGGGATCTCAGGAGAGGGCTGTGCTCAGCCCAGACTGCTAGGAGAGCTGCATGGGCTCCTTCTAAGCATCCAGGAACCAAGTGGCTGAGGATTCCAACATCTCCAGCTTGGGGATTTGACTTAGCTTGATGAGAAGCTAGAGGTACAGAGGATTATGCATTCGGCAAAGGACCTGGGCATTATCACCAGCAGAACACACAGGGCTCTGATGTGTACATGTTTCAAGAAACCTGTAGGCTAAGAAGGAGGGAAACACTGCTCAAGGCACTGCCTGAACACAGTACATCAAAATCACCTGCCATGAGCGCTGCGGGATGAGGCCAGGTTCTTCACTAGCTCATTACATTACAATAGTCAGAAAACTCTGGCAGCCAGTTTTAATCTTAATCTGGCATAATAACTTCATTAACCAAGTGAATAAAGTAGCTCACAAGGTGAGGCTGAAGCAATTCTTCCAAATTTTTTATAGGCCAAATCACAGTATATCCAGTAGTAAGCATATTTCAAGAAGAGACCAGCTGTTGAAGTTGCAATTATATAATGTTGAAAGTCAGGTTTTTCCCAGACATTCTGCATTAACGCTGCAGTTGGGGATTCTGCATTCCAGAAACTGTAGAATGATATCATTTCTGTTTTCCATCATTTGGGTGGTAACAAGTCAGTTACCCATATGACAGCAGCAGTGACCATTTAGATAACCTAGTCTGAGGTTATCTAAATGGTGAGGGAAGGGATGGTAAGGTGAGTTATTGACTAGCTAGTCATACACTAAAAATTGTTGAATAAGCTTTTATTAGGAAGCCAATAATATTTCCCTATTTAAGGCATCTTAACTTTCTGATAGAGTCAACATTCCAAATGAGGAATCCCACAATGCTCTGATCTGTTTACACCACCAAGTGAGACAGAAGAATAAATAAGCAACATTGATATCTGTGTGACAAATGTAAGCACTTCAAAAGACTTTTTGCCAGCACCAGCAGAGAACCATTGGTGCTTTTAAAGCAGAGAAACCTGTTGCACTCAAAGTAAAAATCAAACTCAGCAAGACATAATTAATATTCAAATGCCTTGAGCACAAGCATAAGGAAACAAAAACAGCATAACCAGCAAGAACTGATAAGTACCCTGTGACATTGTTACACCACTAATTACATCACCAGCAGCCAGCATTTCTAACCAAGCTAAACATAAATAGTATTAATTGCAAAGAGGCAAACAGAGCCTTATTATGGAGTTACACAAATAAGATAGAGTAAGACATGTGAAAGTCACAAAATCTGAAAGGTGACAAGATATGTTAGACAGGAAAGACATTCTGGTGAACTATTTTGGATTTCCTACACACAGGCAAGCTCTTTAGTGAAGCTAGCCAATGAGACCATATTCTCATTTCGGGAAGATCCATTTGTTTTTCTAGTCATTTCCACTGCAGCACTGTGACACATACATTCTTAATACCAGGACTGTTTTAAAGCAGAAATTCCTGATAAAGTGTGAACTTCTTGATGAAGAAGCACAGCATCAAAAATCATCAAAGTGAATGGAAGAGAAGCAAGTAGAGAGTTAAGAAATCACTTATTCTGGACTGAAAAGCATTCATCTTTATTGTGCCTCCAAATGATCCAGTGTAAAGGAAAAATACACACTCTATTGCCTGACAGATAATAAAGTCTGTGATCAGGCTGTGACAGATCCAGATTCAAAGGGCTGTTTTTTCTCAATCAGACCAGAGATTGCCTAGATTCTCTCAGATATCCCAAGCCAATAAACTACTCAATAGACTATGAAAACACAGATTTTTGTATTCCTCTCAAAGCTGTTGACAAAAAAATTTTTAAAAAAACCTCCATCAAAACTTTTTACTTAATCAAAAAGTTTTATAGAAAAAGTTCGTGCAATATCTAAATGAAAGCACTAAAAAAAAGTAACTGATTCATAGTGGTTACTCAGTGCAAATGGATAGATCAAACAGCTTCAGACCACTTACAGTATGAGTTTTCCTAAATTGAAGATTCTCTGATCCAAAGCCTGTGCAGTATATTTATTGTGCTTGATAATTAGTGGTATTCAACAAATAGTTATATACTGAGAGATAATTAAGTAGATAGTTTACTGATTTTTTTTAATTTAGATGTAGTTAGAGTTTAACAATCTCTCATGACAACTGCACAAGTTAACTTAAATCTGACAAGCTCCTTTCTCACTCTTTACATATACAGTAAATTTTCAATTAGTTCAAAAAAGAATCAGTATTGAAAAGGACTAAAGTGAGAATTAATACCAAAAGTGGAAAACATTTTCTTATAAAGGATGAAACTGTACTGAAATGTGGAAAAAAAAAAATTCTTCCTGTTCTGTGATCTAAATTTTATGACCTAGCCTAAACCTGCAGAATAACAGAACTTGACAAAATACATCAAGCAGATTGTCAAACCACCTCTCACTCCAGTGAGAGAAATTGGCCTGAGTCCCAACGCAAGGATAACTAAGACAGTAATGCTGCACACATCTACAAGGCTAACTTATTACTTTAAACTTATTAACTCACATTAAACAGGCTGGAACACCAAGAGATTGGTTATTTTCCCTATGAATTTTGCAAGGACAAGACACTTAGACTACCATTTTTAGAATATATTTTTCTAAGGAAAAACATCACACAGTGAACACACTAAGCCACTGGGGCTGCCAAAATCCATGCTCATCTCTCATCAGGAATAGTTTGGTGAGAAACCGATAAGCAGACATTGGTGAAGGAAACCCTTGTGTGCTTCAATGAATATTCATTACATCCTCTAATTTATTATCATGTTTACAGCCAAAACTGCAGAGCAAATTACATTCTACATAAGGTCCCGAGGGGGTTTTCATTTCCACAGCTTGGACTGGTACCAAAATAAAGCACATTAGAGAGAAATTGCAAAGAGAGCCATTAATATTTAATGGACTACTAACAGCAGTGCTCCTCATGACAAAGTCACAGGGCAGAGGAGGGAAAGATAATTCAGAACTTTGCTCCACAAAATTCTTCTCATTAAGCAATCTGAATTCAAACAGACAGATAGGTGGCTTTCTAAACAAAAAAAAACCACAAGAAACTCCCTCCACCAATAACAAAAAAACAAACCCCCACACAAAAAATGCAAGAACAACGACTCAGCATTAAGGAGAAATAAACAGGAAAAATTGGACCCAAGAGATAACAGACAGTGCAAAGAAGAAATTAGCTTATTACAGGAGCAGATCAAAATTTGAAATGCACAGAGAGGAAGCATCATATGGAGAAAACCCAAAATAATCAGTGGCTGGCAAATGTAAACAAGTCATAAACATGACAACTCTTGAAATTTCCATTTCCTAACACAGAAAAAGCTTCAACCTGCCTGTCCAAGAGAATGGAATCAAAACACAGGGACAAACAAGTCCCAGCAGCCAACAACTTTTACAGCATTAGCACAGATAATGTAAACTAGCATTTCTCCAGTGATTCAAGCAGAATGGCTGCAGCAGCATGTTCACTGCAGATGGCATGACAGATAAGGATACTCACACTGGTCTAGATTCATTTTCAGAACTGAAAGCAGATACAGTAAGGTCACTTAATTCAGTAGTTTGTTCTCTTACTTCTCCTCAAAGCAAATAAGGAAATTCCAATTACTATTCCTCTAACACCTTGTAAAATAATAGTCTTGTGAATACAGTTTTGCTTTCAGATTCCAACTACAGCTCCAATGTAGCCTCAGAACACTGACGAACAACTATTGTTCATCACCCACTGGACAACCTCTTTTTCCATAGAAAAATTCTTTGTCCATATTCCATTACTCCTGCGCTAGGGTATTTTAAAAACCTTGATCCTTCTGACTGCCTGACCCTGCAAAAAGACTCGGGCATGTTTTTTTCATACCTGTTTAATTCAATCTTGCAATTATTCTATTCAAATTACTTTTGAGATATCATTACCAGTTTTCATCAACAGTTCCTTATCTCTTTCTGTCTTTTTACCTTTCTGTGGAAAGAATGAGACTGGAAACAGCACAAAACATTCTAAATTGAATCAGTCTGAATAGCAATTAAGTGAAAATATCTTCCAGGCACCGATCAGAATTCACATGAATTTTCTGTCTTAAACCTTTAGTATTTTCTCTAGGACGCAGTTTTCCAGACTGTGCTTGGCTTAGGTACCAACTGCTACAGCTGCCTGGGGAACTAAAAAAAGATAGCTACAAAATGAAGATGAAGGTCAACACCAATTAAGCAATGTCAATTCTTGTCTCTTTTGTCATACCTTTTTCTGACCATACAGTAAAACCATAACTTGTATAGAGGGGCATTAACCCTGAAAGCATTTGTTACATAACATTTTCATTGAAGATTCCAAAGCATTATGCTATTTTGTGCTTGAAGTGTTTTTTTCATAATCTCACAAATGTTTAAAAATTCTGATCTGTGTTGGGTTAAAATAACAAAATAAGTCCCAAAACAACATTAAAGTTTTTTAGTCACATTACAGAAGTGTGTTTTATTTTTTGAAAATAATTGCTCTTAAAAGAAAACAACATAATAGCAAGATAAAGGTTGCAAAATTACTTGAAGTAATTCAGTTTTAGATTTACAAAAAACACCAGGTGGGGTCAGGAGAAAAGGTCCTATCAACTTTCATCACTTAGGTACTAACAGAGACGACACTATTAGGTCCCCAAAATTCTGGCTTTCAATTGGCCTTGCATTGAACCTTACCCTTTATTATCAACTTTGGGGCCATAAGGGTCTTTTACTGAGGCTACTTTTATAGCAATTTCTCAGTTGAATCTGTCCTTTTTTACCCAAACCCCACAAGCCAAAATGTGTTTCTCTGGCCAGAGGAACTAATACAGACGAGAGTCTAAAGAGCTGCAAACTCAAGCAGCAACAAGAAAAAAAATCAGTTTAAAATACTAGGATGTTTTTCTTCAGAAGAGCTGGGGGTAAATGAGCAATTTAGCCAAGCAGGAATGCTTTAGCATTAACAGACAAGAGATGACAGACAAAAGTAGATCATCCTTAGGCATAGGAGATTAAACTCCCCAAGTTCCCTGGGGTTCATAGTCACCAGGCAGTAGAGCTGCCTCCATTCATTCCAAGTCAGGAAACTTCTTTGCTCCACAGACTTTTAAAAAGCACATGGTACGCAACTATTCAAGAGAATCAAAGCTGTAACTGCCCTAAATCATGATCTGGAGAACAGGTGCACACCTGAGATATTCTCTTGGAAAGAAACAGGTGGCAGTGGACAGACAGCAGCCAGCATGGGAATCAGCATTCGGCCTGTGCTTCCCACACCCAGCCAAAAAATATGAATAATGCAGAAAAATGAGAAAATTCAAGACAGCGGATTAGACCATTCATATTCAACCTTGTAATTATCTTTCCTTCTGAATAATAATTTTTTGGAAGGGGAAAGAACTAGTGAAAAATACACCCAGCTCCTTAGACAGCCTCACATAAGTGAGATGTAAGTAACTAACCTAAATCTTGTGCAATGATCTTTGTGTAAATGCAAAGTTGTGGTAAAGATAAGCTGTTCTCAGAAGAAGATATGTCAGATGTCATTAGATCTGATTAGAAGATTTTTTGAGCAAGGTATAAGGAACATGACTTCTGGAAATAAACTTGTTTTCCATTAAAATACTAGTATGTCAGTTTCTCAGATAACACATCAGTAGTAAGTTAATATATAGAAATATAACCCTTCAGAGTAAGAAACTCATTTGCTGTTCCCGTTAGATAGATATAGCACACACGAGGAACAGTCATGTACAAGGCATTGTTCTTGGATGAACAAAAATTCTTGGGAGAGCCACACAAATCTAGGTCAAGGTTAAGAGTTGGAAAAGTGTTTGGAAACAGATAAAGAACTAGAAACAGTGCTAGAAACAAACAGAGCTAGAAACAGTGGTGTTTTCTAGCTCTACATTTCACTGTGATTGAAAACAGTCTGATGTAGACAGACTGCTGATACACTGAGTAGAATTTGATATTGAATCACCGATAGCTGAACAGGGAAGGCTCACAGTGTTCAACCCCAGCTGAGTACGTGTGGAGGACAAACTGTGATTAATGTCCAAAGTCAAAGCTGACAGCAGCTATTACAGAGTGGAATACACAGCAACCTAACGTAATATTGCCAGACATCACCCTCAATCAAGCCTCTCTCCTGAACAAAGTGATCAACACTAATCCTATTGCCATGCTATTATATTAGTAGACTCATAAGCTTTCCATTCCCCCACACCATTTAAATGTACAAAAGATGATGGCTCCTGGCCATTTGGAACACCAAAAGTTCAGACTTTCCTGAACATTGCTAAAGGTTCTAAAGATGCATTCTCTTGGAAAAATCTTAGCTAACAATATATCCCTCAACACCTACAGCTGAGAAACCACGCAGATGTCAGCAATGGATGCCCTGAGTTAGCACATCCTTGTGCATCAATGTGACAACTGCATTATAAACACCATTTTTTATATCACACATGCTTAAGCAAGCAAAATGATTACAGATACAGCAACATCATTCAACTGGCTAAATCTAAAAGAATTAATGCAAACAAGCTTTGACAAAGATTTTATTCTGAACTCCCAAATGGAAGTTTTATTGTCTGGTTATATGCCAAAACACGTCACAAAATAGACGTAAAACGTGGAAAAATGTTCTGTAGCTAATACTGCCTAATGAGAGCTTGAATCAAATGTACCCAGATTCCAAACACAAAATATCTATAGCTCAGAGACTCATTTTGTTGATTTTTTTTCTCTTTTGATTTGTTTTTAACCATAAGTTTACCATTTCAATTACATTTAACTACACTACAGAAGCAGCATTTACTAAAATCAAAATCTTTTCCTTGTTTTTCCTCAGTTGTTTAGGCCACAATTAGGAGTAAATAGACTTAGAACCTGAAATTCTTTAGGTTTTTTCCAAATTTTCAGATTTTTTTGGTTTTTGAAATCATCCAGTGAAAATTAGAAAATTAAATTTAGAATTATTTTTGTGATGTATGTTAGAAAGAAAAAGGGGGAGTTTCTACCAAAATAGTTTATAGGTCTCATACTAGACATTTATGCCCATATCTTTAGAAAACCAATTGCAAGACACCAGTTGGCCTGTATATGAAGATCCATTTAGAACCATTTAATTTTATTAGATTAAGCAACTAAATTTCCCAACATACTTTAGCTAATCAATTTAAGGAAATATCTACTGCCATGATATATGATTCATCATACTCTAAAATTAGATGTGCAAAAGATCTAAATAGTATAGATTATTTAAGAGAAACAATCTTTTCTCATCCTTGACTATATAGGAATAGGAGAAGGGATAGCACTACAGTTAAGGCCATCTGCGAAATCTTGAACTAGACACATTAAATGGCACAAATCACACCGTGTACAGTAATGATTTCAGTACTGATTGTCAGCTTCAGTCTTCAGACCTTCTGCATCACAACCACCATGTCATATGTGTGTAATATTATCCACAGGTTTAAAGTAGTTCAGTCACATAAGCAAGGAACAGAGTTTGAAATCAACCTAACTGAAGTAAACTGCTTAAGTAACTGGCACTTATTTCAAAGATTTATCCCTAACTGCATTAAGGAGAACAGTGAGAGGCATTAACACATTCTCTGCCATAAGTACTTTAGAAAAATCCTTCTGCTGCAGTACCAGCTGTGCTGAACATGCACTTAAATCAGTCCTTTATAGTGTAGTTATTCCATAACATCATCACCAGGCACAAGAACCTCTATGTCACAGCAATTTGTCAGCTTCCAGCAGACCCCTCCTTTCCAAGACAGCAAAGCCCAGAGCCCAAAATGCTGCCAAGTGCACAAGCACCTGCCTCAGCTGGGCCCTCCAAGGCAGTCTCAGCCCTCGTTCAGGCTGAGCATCAGTTTGCCAAATGGATCCTGACATCTTGCCAGAGGGGAGGGCTCCTACATGCTCGCTTACATGCCATCTCTTCTCCCACATCTGCAAAACCTGCAGCCAGCCTAATGTCTCCAGCTGCTCCTACCTTTACTCCTCTCAGCAGTGCTCAAGCACCCAGAGGGCACCTGCTACGTCTGAACACATTTAATCAGAGCAAACTAAGTTCAAGTTGCTGCTAACAAAAAGGCATTCAAAACTCTGACTTCCAACATATATCGGATTTCCATTATGAAATGGAAAAAGATCTAGGAGTTACATGAGTCTGCTACCCCTATTGCCACACTACCTCCTCTCCTTGGAGTAAAAGTCCTTGGGACTTTTATATCACCTCTACTACAATTTTTAGAGCCTACAGTAGCTGGATAACTTTAAAACCCTAATAAAAGCTAGATATCCTTCTAACACAACCCTGTCAGTATGCTGTAAGCTATCCAAAATTAGGTTCCTCTTGTTGGTTTTCCTTAGTTTATTACTACTTGAGACCCTTACAGTTCAGGGTTTCCTAGCTGTTCATTATATTTCCCAGAACAACTTCCATAAGCATTCCCATATTCACACTAACAGTATTACAAGGGGGAAAAAAGTAGAAGATACTGTTCCAGAGACGAAGAGGAGATCTGGTAAAGATCCGCTATTCCAATTCATTATATTAATAATATTTAGAGTTTTAAATCCTTAAAGTTTTAAAAACGAATGGCAGGACACAGAGTAGTTTTCTGTACAGCCAGCATTCATTTTATTCAGTCTATGATGAATGTTGGCCCACTCTCACTTCCCATGTCACAAGACTGAGTTTCCTGCTGATGTGTGGCTAGGATGGAGACCACCACAGCACCCCTCCAGTTGCTTTCTCTGCCTTCAGCAGTCCAGAAAGGCATTTCTATAAGTTTGCATTGATTAGGCCAAAAGACTTTCTTGGACAGACTTTCCTCAGCTGTCAAGCATGGATAAGCATAAATATTTATGAGGGCAGAAAAGCATATCAAAACCTAGTGGAGCTGTGAGACAAGCTTAAGCAATGCCATTTACAACCCATTAACATAGGCTGTGCTGTCTTTCTCAACTCAGTAGGTACAAAAAGCTACATGAACTGGTATAATTTCACTGTGGTGCAACAAAAGTGTCAGAGAAAGTTAATATTAGTTACATAAGCATGCACATCCTTACTGGAAGGTTTAAAATACATGTAAGTAGAGACATTGCCCAAAGGCATTGCATTTTGTTTCAGTAGAGTTGAAAATGGTGCTGCAACTTCACTTGTGCTCTTTATATAAAGATCCACCAGCTGGTGCCTGAAAATTATTCAACAGTTGTAGGTAACATGAACTGTGTTTGAGGGGGATTTTGTTATTTTATGGTGTTCCAAACACCTTGCTAAGGAATACACAGTTAGCATTCGGGTTTTCCTCCAGAAATTTCCCAGACTTGGCAGAAAATTTAAACAGGAACACAAACAAGTTTCACACACGCTCTAGATATGATCCATTTCACAAAGCAAACATGAATATATTTAGGGCACACAAGTATTAAAGATTACAAGTAAATTTTTTAAAAATCATACATAGGTACTATATGAGAACATTTAGGGTAAAAAGATCAAGTCATTCGGGATTCTAATTTGACCATACATTGACAATCTAAATTAAACAGGGAATATCAGAGATGATAAAGAGCCCTTTCTAGTAATTGCAAGAATCAAGCAAACGGTTTCAGATCAAATTAATTTTTTCTCATAATGAGATGAACCTAGTTAAACTTTTAAAAACTTTAAGATTTTCTTGTGTTTCTGAGAAGGGTTTAAAAAAAATCAGGATGTTTCATATAAAAAAAAAAAACCTCATGTATGTTTGAGACCACTGGACCAACATTGTCAAAACAGTCTTTAGTGTGTTTGCTTTCCAATTGAGAAAGTAGGGTAAACATAAAATAACATTCTGCTGTTGAACATTTCAGTGTTCCCTCACCCCCATTGGTATAATAAATTTTAGTGTCACACTAACGCCACATTGTTCAACTCTGAGGAATTTTGGGAAACAGGCCTCGTACGGAAAATACTTTACACAGTATGCTATACTAACTTTACCAGCTCCTGCTTAGCTTGCAAAAGTTTATGGAAAATAGCACACAGTATTGTAGTTGCTGAAGTCAAAGTATTCTTTAAAAAAAGATTATTCCATTTGATTCCCTCACCTAAATGTTTTTGATTCTCCAGCAGTCTCAGTGCTACCGGATTACTACAGAGATGCAGAGTAGCTTCCTTAACCTTCCTAGCTCAGCTGGTTTCATGACTTTCTCAGATGCCGATACCCTAACAAAATACAGCAACCAGAGATTATCCACCTGCAAATTATAAGTAAACCCAGCTCTTATTTTCACTCGAATATTAGAAGCAGATGGGCTCAGAGGATTATTCTCCCCATTGACCAAAGCATAAGGGAGTATACCAGAAAAAAATACTATCTTAAAATCACCTAAGTAAGCTAGGCTGATATTAAGGCTCTCTGTTATGGTTTAACAGCACTTTATCAAGATTAAAAATATTCAAAACACATCTCTGGAGTGGGAAATCAATTGCCAGGGTTTTTCCCTCAAAGTTGCAACCACATATCTAGAGGGAAGTAGTCAATTAAAACTGCACAAAAGAAACATTGAAGAATAACAGAGGAAGTGTAAGACAAAAAAACATGAATGCCAAGTCAGCAATCAGGAATTATCAATAGAAATAAAATGGAAGTGAAAATCAGATCTTTTCCACTTTAAAAAAGAAAAGGTAAACCCAAAGTATTACACAGCTTGGAGAAAAACACCTTCCATCCACACATTACAAAAACAGATGTGAAGTGATCATTAGGTCAAGCACTTGAGTCAGTATTAAGATTGTCTGTTCAGATCTAACTCACCCCTAGCGATCATCGTATTTTTTGCTACAGAAGTCAGTAACCTACAGCTTCTATGCCAAAAGCTATGGATGTGCTGGCAAATAGTTCTGCCAAGTAGTAGCTACAGCCCAGCAGGAGCAACTCGGCACACGAATGGCCCATGTGCCGAGGATGTACTTCTGACTGACCTCAGTCTGAGCCCAGGAACCAAGCACTAATTCAGCGCTGGAACACAGGAGATGACCTTGCCTCAAATAGGCTCATCTAAAAGTCAGGTTTTGTGCTCCATAACCAACTTATGAGACAAGCGAAAGCAAGGCAAGCACAAACACTAGGGCAACAATCCCAAAATCACAGGCCTGATGTAAATCAGCAAAGTAGTGTAAGCCCATCCCTTGCAGAAAACATGAGTGCAGTTTCTGACTGATATCTGGTCAGTTTATGTAGGGCTAAAAAGACAGAGCATCACAAAATAGACACTTTCCAGAGCCAATGGCTTTCATATGCAAGTTGCTGGCAGTATCTTATATTCCTTATCCACTGGAATACCAAATTACACAGGTACTGTTTGCTTCAGGAATAAACGATGAAATAAATCTGACTTAGCAGCACTAATACATGTAGTGACCACCTCCACTGTGCAACTCCCTTTAAAAAGTTAGTTTTTCACGGGTTCCCCCCCACCACCAAAAAAAATGTCTCATCAAGTCAATAATATGACCAGGAAACATTTTTTGTTAAGTATTTCTTTCTGTAAAGCTACATCCACATTTTTTATTCTGGACTTCTTAATTACACACCTTAAACTCCATTATTCCATTCTGCAGAAGACACCTGTGCTACTCAGTGCACAAATCCACATATCAGTGGACGTCACATATTACACTCTTTTAAGTTTTTCATTCATTACATCTCACAGATAGAATTTTACATTTATAGAGTGCTGACCTTCAGAGTTACTGCAGCCACCAACACCACCTCTGATTTTATAACCCCAAAGCCTCTTCCTCTCCCCTTCCTCATACTGCCTCCACTGCTTTTTATTTTTTACCTTTCAGAAGGCAATATCTATCAATGTGCCACAAGGCTGTTGAAATTCAAAACATAATGGAAGAGGATCAATGAAAAGGTATTCAAAATCATCCAAAAAAAGGGAGACTATCATCAACTTTTCTGTTACAGTGTTCAAGGAGTCAAATGAAAAGTTATCTAGGTCAAAGAAAAATGTTATATTGAAGAGGCAATAGAAAAGCTGGAAAAGTGTATGAGCAATAACTTAGGTAACTGAATCTGAATTTGTTTTCTCTGACTGCCTAGAACCTGATATTATTTAGGGAAACCAGGTATAAAGCAATTGCGATGAAATGACTACAATAATGCCTGGCAATAATGATATTAAATCCATGTTGCTCTAATTATTCGCTGTGTGTAATTTGGTTCTCTCCTCAGTCTTGCTGTCTAAAAGCAGCTGGGCTTCCTTCATTCCAGCAGAGCAGAGCATGAAGACAGAAGTCCCCTTTCATTTCTCTTTGTCGTTCACTAGGTCACTGAACAGGAGGATGCCTTTGGGCACAATGGGAGAAGTCACAAGACAAGTACTTTGCCTCTCTGAATCTCAAAAACAATTTTGAAGTATTACCTGCAGCATTGTGCCACAGTGAGCACAGCAGTAAAACACAGGAAAAGCTTAGCAAGAAAACAAGACAGCTTAACTAGTGAATAGAGAAGACTGGAGTCACCAAGGAAAGCAGACTGACATGTGAAAGGATTCAACAAAATATGCTGTGACAAAGCACTCTTACCAATACAAAAAACACACTAAGAAAACCCTTACAGAATTTCAGGATGCCTATCTCTAATAGCACCCAAGTTTTGGACAAAGCTTCTTCTCCCAGAAATGTAGAAATGTTTATACATTTTGTGGTTAGATTTCTTTTACATAATATGCTATGCTTCCATCAATACTCGAGTTTTTCTTCAGTTTGAAATTACTTGTACATTTACCCAGCCATTTTAATTTAAAAAATTTTTAACTAGTACCTTTGATTTCTCTTGCTGTCTATATTCAATTAATACCTGTAGTGACCAATTGAATGACTAAAAAGTGGAGACATGCAGACAGGGTTGTATATTTACCCTAGGAAACAAGGCTTAAGAAAAATTACAGTTAATTCTCCTTTCAGAAGTTCATTGGAACAAAGTTGAACCACATAGTTTTAGTTCTGAACGGCAGCAAATGTCCAAGTAACCATGAGGAGAAAACAGAGCAATGGATTCCATGCTCCATTCTCCTAAAAAAGCAGGACAACACACAGCAGCATAAGAGGCATCATGAACCCAAAACCCACATAAAACAAACATTTGAGGAGTTGTAAAAAAACTGGGAAGAGAACTCAGAAAAAGACACATGGAAGAGAAAAAAAGTCAAGGGAAAGTGATTTAAAAAAAAGCTTCCAAAAGAAATGGTTACTATTGGCTCATAAATCAATGTTGTACTTAGCATGTTCTTGATGGTGCAAGAAATACGACTTTCACAAAAAAACCCTATATGGAACTCCAATTAGCTATATCATAAAAAGCAATGTAATAAAAATAAGAAAGGCTACAAGTCCATAAAGAGAGCTCCTTACTTCAATATATGGTCACATATTACAGTGTAAATGACCACCCCATTCTGTAAGTAGGCTGCATTTATTTTAACATTACAACTTTCCTCTAAAAATATACACAACACTTTCCAATTCATACATTAGTTTGTATTACTTGACCTCTTCACCCAAAAAAGGAAAAAAATTGTCTATAGAAACTTCAAAAATCAAAGGAATTAGAGGGCCTGAACTGAGCACCTCTATCTGGACTTGCATACTTTCTGACTTTCAGTAATTTAATTCTGAGGCTAACTTCTACATTAATACAAATATTTGTATTTGATATGCACATTTTATTAGCTTCAGTATGTATTCCTTACATTTGCTACCAAAAAATCCATGGTTTATCACATAATTCTACAGTTTTACTTGATTCTGACAGAAGAATATTCAGACTAGATACCCTCCCTGAACTAAAAAGTGTTAAGGAGCAGACCTTCAATAATTTAGACATTATAATGAGCAAGTATATGCAGGATATGAAGGATGTATACAGCCTCCCATGCTGCCCAATGTAGCAGTTTGTTCAAGATTATAGCAACTCTTACAACAGTGAGGATCCATTTCACTTTGATAGAATCATTTAAGTGGCTTGAGCATTCTGAAAGGATTGCCTTCAGCTTCCAGACCGGGACCCACACAGGTGCTTAACTTCTTAGGCACTTTTAAAAAAAGCAGTCAGTTTTCAATTCCTACAAAGCAGCGACAGCATTTCAAGAGACAAAATAGTAAATATATCTCCCTGTTGACTACCTGTGAAAAAAAAAAAAAAAAAAAAAAAAACAAACCAAAAAAAAAAAACCACCCTGAGGAATCAAGGTCACCATAAATCAATTTGATAGCCTACAGATCCAGTCTCATCCACTGTTTTGTACATTGATCAGGTTCAGATCAGAGATGGTGCTTGAGGAAAAGCATTGCAGATGAGGTCTTAGCACCACACAAAAATATCTATCAAACCTCACACCAGTTAGTTTAAATTTCTAGCATCTGAGCTTTATAAGACTAATATTTTAATCAAACAAATTGAACAAGACTTGAAAGGATTACTGATGTCACTTCCCAGGCTGAACCCATCTTTACTGAAGAGCAACTGGAGCTGAAGTTGCCTGTGGCAGAGGTACCATTTAAGCATCCAACACTAACATCTGTGAATATCATCCAGAACAGCACGTTGTACTCATGGGAAAATTCAACTTCAGATGTCTATTGGAAATACAACACAGCAGAGAGGAAGCAAGGAGGAGGTTGCCAGAGGATGAGAAGACAACTTCCTAACACAACTGATAAATGAGCCTTCCAGGGGAGGTACCCTGCTAGACCTGCTGTAGGACGCTGGTTGACAGAATCCCTTGGGAGTCAGTCCTGAAGGGCAAAGGAGCCCAGGAAAGCTGGATGTGCTTTAAAAAAGAATCATTAAATATTCAGAAGAAGGCTGTCCCCGAGTGTAGAAAGACATTGTCAGAGAAGAAGACCACCTTGGTTAAACAGAGAACTTAAGACTGGAGATTAGGAGGGGGGGCAAAAAAAAACACAAACCCATCACCTCTGAAGGAAGGTCAGGTAATTTCATAAGAGTATAAGAATGTTGTAAGATCACTTCAAATTGAAGATTTTTCAAAAGGTCACCCACATTAGGTAGGTACAGGCATCTCCCATTGCATACAGTCCCACAGTATCCCCATTTAAAGAGTGCAATTCTTTTAAGTCTGAATGGGCAGAAAAGTGAATTCTCAGCACCTGCTGGGTAGACACCATCCTGACATAAACATTGAGAATAGACTACACTAAGAATTTTTCTAGCTGTGGTCAAGGAGCAATTTTAATTACATCCTATTCCTAGGGATGTACTTGTGCTTTTCTTTTGGATAAGATAGCAGGATAATGCAAGGTAGCAGAGTAAGGCCACAAGAGTTCTGACTTGATAATGGCTATTGTCTAACATGATTCTGCCAACTAAATGATCAGGAACATCACTAAAGAGATTCACACTGGTCTTCATCAAAGTTCATGCTTTCAATAAAGCATGACAGGTAAATGGTTGTCCAATAAGTTAAAAAATTATGACTTTAGAGATCATCTTACCATTGGGTTCAGAATTAAACCAAGTATGATTTAGGAAAAGCACCTACAAAGAACATGCCATCACATATGTGCCAGTAAATTTGGTGTCCCAGCTCCAAGAAGGTTAAAGAAACTTTTTTAAAAAAACCCCAATAGCTACTGTCTTCTGTGATCTTTGATTCTGAAGCTCTAACATTGCTTCACATAAGTCATTTATGAACTGAAAGAATGAATAATTTATTAAGTGTAAATACTATTTGCCTTCAGCTGTGTTAATCTCTATGTTAATTTTTGTTCATAAAATCAAAAGCAGAATATATGAATCTACAACTACAATGAGAAAAAGATTCTAAAGACTCAAGTGACTGTACATTTTACTTTATTTTCACAATGATCAACACACAGCATTTTCTCATTGACCAACCTGGCAAATAGGTTTCAAAAAAAATCATGTAATTGTGTGTCTGGAGAAAAGATCAAGATAAGTAAAATGTCAGAAGTTGATAGCATTTACAGGTAGTTTTCTTCATAAATCATTCAGTGGAAGGTGTATGTTTTTTCTAGTCTCTTTAGGTGCAATAATAAAAATATTGGGGTGATCATGCACCTGGGGACAAATGCTTTTATGAATGATATATTATCTTAACCTCACCAAGAGTTAAAATGTTAAAGTACAAGGAATTTCCATCTTCCTAGGAAAAATAAAAATTTTGTGATGGGTTACTGGGACAAGAGAACAACACTGAAACAATTAGCACCCAAATATACATTGGAAAGTTGAAGTAATTACTTTTCTCTAGCTATTGCCCACAGTGTTGAACCCTAAACAGGCAGAGTCTGTAATCACACATGCAGAGGGACAATTAATTGAAAATGCTAATTTGCTAGAGTACAACAGTTAACACTGTTATTTTGAACATCTCTAATTGTGCTAGATACCAACATAAATACTTCAGTCAACTAAAGTATATTTTTAAAATTAGCGTGTGTTGTATGTTATATTGCGTTCATGACCAGAAACATTTTAATGTAGGCATACTAACTACTGAGCTATGCAAATGTGCACCAATAGTAAACAGTGAAGCTTGCTTGTTTTTCTAGTGCTTTTTACATTTTAAAGTTGCATTTTTCTAAGCATTTCTGGTTCCATCTTATTCCAAACTCCCTTTCATATTCTGGTGTATTGTGTTCTCTCTGAGTTTCCCAGTTATGAATTAAAAAAAGTAAAAATATCTTCTAAATAGTCAGAGGTAATCAAAAAAAACTTTGACAATTATGGCAGTAAGTCATAACAGGAAAGAATTTAAAATTGCTATAGAAATCCTGCAGAGAATTCCTTTCTCTCTATGGCAGTTTTGTTTTGCACTGCACATTCACCTCCTTTCCAAGTTTAGGATTTTTCTTTTGTTGGGGTGTATGTGTGAGTACTATTTCCATAGTACTGAAGTACAGATACTGGTAAGATTCATGCATAAAATCACTCATGCATAAAATCACCATTCTTTGTCATGGATGCATCATTGGACAAAAATAATTAATATACAGCACCCATGTGTGTCAAGAAGTGAAAAGTGACACCTGAAAACAAATTTTAATTTGCCTTTATGTTTGACATAGAAATATCAACACATTCTACATAAAAGAAAATTTTAATTTAAAGTATTTTAGATTACTCTAACCATAAGCACATCCCTACTAAGATTATTACATCATCTTAGCAATACTTCTTTCGGAAAGGAACATTCTCCCATAAGCTGAGTAAAAATTAGAGGAGTTGGAAGAATCAAAGTTACCAGGTATTGTAATGAAAGCATCAGCCTTACTGCAGGTGTAATCCATTCTAATGGCTTTTTCTAAAACTGTCTAGTGCTTTTCCTCTATGTAGTTTGTGTCAAGTGCTAAAAACCAAGGAAGACTAAAACCTGTTCCTACCTAAAGATCTACGATTCTATTTAACAGTTTTAACAGAGAAATCTATAACATTTTTTCCATCCCAGCACTGAACTTGTTAAATCAGTCCCAGAGAGTCTTTCCAGAACAACCTGTACATATACCAGGTGAATTCAGAGGCTTGAGCTACTATTGGTCTTGCAGATCAGGTTCTGCAAAAAGAGAGAAGAGTTCAAGACGGGATTTTCAACATTTTCAGGACAACTTAACTTTTCCTCCAAGAGAAAGGAGGAAAAAAACCCCAAAGATAAATGAGAATATTTTATCTTAAAAATCCCAAGGATATAAGCACATGCACATGTATCAGGCACAGTGCCCATAAGTGAAACAAACCTTGCTACTGGCAAAACAAAAAACCAACAAAACACAACACATAAAAATCCCCCCTATATTCACCATCTTGAAGGCATACTGCTAACACTGGAAAGAAAATAAATAAGTATTCTCACACTTCATATTCAAGGAAGCGTTAACGGAGTTTTATACTGCTGACACAGTCCATTTCCAGTCATTTCAACACCTATAATACACACAGCTGAAACTCAGTTACCCTGCACCCTGAAGACCGCAGTTCTTCGCAAGCAGCCAGTACACACTCCTGTTGTATGCTAAACACATTATAAAGAATAACGGAGCACATTATTTCTTAAATTCTGTTGCCTCAGGCCACTCATACCATAAACCAATGCCTGAAACAGAAATTAAGCCATAATTTATGCATATTTTAAGACACAGGAGCCCCACTTTTCACTTTACAATCTTTTAAAGAGCCCTGGAGTTCTAAGATATTCCATTATGTTCGGTAGCTCTGTAGTTTCTTCAGTACTTTATGTACAAGGCCTTTTTTTTTTTTAGCTCATGGCACAAGACTTAAAGAGATATAGATGAGGCAAGCAATACTAGACAAAAACTGTATATGTAACATAAGCAACTATCACCATAACCACTGATGTCTAAGATGTGGCTTGACCTGATCCAAGAAGAAAAAGACCCTTTAAATTAAAGCACAGGTAGGTTGCAGACCTGCAGGTGCCTTCCTTTAGGAAAGGTATCTTCTCACATGCAATGGTCAGCAATTGGCACACATTTGGAAGCACAAAAATTGGTATGGCACAGTTCTCCAGTTTCAAGAAAAATTGGCTTAGTCTCATTTATTCTCTTTGAGAAGTTTACTGAGAGAGATCCAAGATATTTCTTTCCCACTCTATTTTCTCTGTCTTCCTTTTATGGTTCTCAGGAACAGTTTCAGAGAGACAACCTGAGACTCTGTAACTATTTATGCATCAAGAGCAAACAAAACTAATTTTTCCACAAGTGCTGCTTGAAAATACTACTTTTTTCCACTCTCCTCATTAAATAGACATGCTATCCCTACTTGTCCAAAAGCAGAAATGGATAAATCCAGATTACAGTCTTTATAATTTAACTTCATTTAGTAATACCTTAAGAACCCTTACAAGCCCAGTGTTCTTGTTATCTTTATTCCCATAAAAGTCCACAGCTCCCCCATAAGAGTGTTGCTGGTATACTCCTGCAATCAATGGAAACTTTTCCACAAATACCAGAGAAAAATCCAGAGTTTACTTCTTTCTAATGTTTTCTCCCTAGTCCTGCCCCTCTCTATTCTTTCTCCTACAAAATAAAGAAAAAGAAAAAAAGCACACAAAACCAAAAAATACTTCCCATATCCTCTGCTGAAACAGCAACATATATATTTCTAATATATTCTCATCCCTTTCTAGTTTAAAAACTATTGTTAAGTGTAACTTTTACTCATTTTGACCATAGATGAGCACTAAGCAGGTATTTTCAGTAATCCAATAACAAAGCCAACTGTGTGAATGAAAAGCAACATTTAACTTAGAGCCCATCAGTGGGTTTGAACATTTCAAACTGCTTTCCAAAGTTTGTTACCTTGCACTTCACTGTACTGAATTAGCTTTGTAACAACTTCACAAGCTCTTTAAAAGCCACTTTGAACTTTAAAAAAGCCTCAAATGTAACAATTTTTCCATCCCTCAAATCTTTGCCCATTCAGATGTCCTTTGTCACCCTCTGTCCTTTCGCCCATTTTCCTCATTCAGAATATCACAACGAAATAAGAGTTTGGCTTTGTTTTCTTGAGTTTTGTAAGTTTTTACTTGAAATTAAAGTCTCAGTTTCAACTTTTTTTTCCTATTTTTCAACATTCAGGAGTGAGAGAAATTACTAGAAATAACTATTACTATATCACGGCAGCTTGTTGATCTAGGGGTATGATTCTCACACAGAGTACAAGAGGTTTCAGGTTGAAATCCTGGATGAGCCTGTCAGCCTGACTTCAATGCCAGGAAGTGTCACAGAACAGCTCATCTGCAGCACAGCTAGGGAATAAGGCCCTCATAAGCATCAGATTGGGAAAGGCAGATGCTGTATAACTGTCTTGATTCCTGTGACAAAGGAACCCACTTAACAGATGAGGAAAAGGCTGTGGGACATTGTCTACATGCACTTCAGTAAAATCTTTGGAAGTTTCCCGCACCATTCTCCTGGAGAAGCTGGCTTCCCATGTGTAGTGGTGTGCACCCTTCACTGGGTAAAAACTGGCTGTCTAGCTAAGCGCAGAGCATGGTGGTGACTGGCCTTAAATTCAGCTGGTAGCTGACCACAGATGGTGTTCCTTGGGGCTGAGTACTGGGGACAGTCCTGTTTAATACCAATGATCTGGGCAAACAGATTGAGTGCATCTTCTGTCAAGTTCATAGACAACACCAAACTGGGTGGGCGTGGTGATCTGCTGGAGGGTAGGAAGGCTCTGCAGAGGGATCTGGACAGGCTGGATTGTTGGGCTGAGGCCAACCGTGTCAGGTTGAACAACATGAATTGCCAGCACTCGGATCACAACAACCCCATGCAGTGCTACAGGCTGGGGGAGTGTGGCTGGAAAACTGCCCAGCGGCAAAGGACCTGGGGATGATGGTTGGCTGAACATGAGCCAGTGTGTGGCCACCTGGCCATGAAGGCCAATGGTATCCTGGCCAACAACAATATGGTCAGCAGGACCAGGGCAGTGATTGTCCCACTGTACTCAGCACTGGTGAGGCTGCACCTCAAGTCTTGTGTCCAGTTTTGGGCCCCTTGACATGAGGGATATTTTTGCCCAGGGAAGGCAACAGAGGTGGTGAAGGGTCTGGAGCTCAAGTTCTATGAAAAATGCATGAGGGAGCTAGGGGCATTTAGCCTGGAGAAAAGGAGGCTCAGGGGAAAGCTTAGCACTTCTATAACTACCTGAAAGGAGTGTATAGCCAGGTGGGGCTTACTTGCTTCTCCCAGGTAACAAGTGACAGGATGAAAGGCCTTGAGCTGTGCCAGGGAGGTTCCGGTGGAATAGCAGGAAAAATTTATTCACCAAAAGGGTAAGCAAGTAGAGGAACATGCTGGCCAGGGAAGCAATTGAGTGTTCAAAGAGAACATGAGGCTGAGGCACTTGATAACATCATTAAATGGTGAACACAGTGGTGCTGGGTTAATGGTTGGATACAATGATCTTAGACTTCTTTTCAAATCTTAATGATTCTATGACTTTAGCAACATTCCTCAGTATATTACTAAGTTTAGAGACAAAATCCTGCCAGCTGCTTTTTCGTGGTTTATGGAAAACTCAATAACAAACATCCCCTCAATCAGCTCTGATCGACATACGTAATCTACTTCCCCTAATAAACCTTTATAGAACACATCTTGAAAAAAATTAGTCCAAAATATAACACCCAATCCTGATTTCACCAGCATATTGATTCTGATAGAAACAGAATAATTATATTTTCCTACTACAAACCATACCAGTTGATTTGGATCAGGTTCCATTAAGACAATGCCTTCTTTACATCCTCTAAAGGTTTAGAAAAGGTGTTGGTAGTCAACAAATGCATCAGTTCTCCCCAAGCAAAAAAAAAGAAACTGTGCTTTGTCCTTTTGTTCTGCTAGAGGAGACTCCTAAAAATTTTGCAGACCTTAAGCACACATGTTCAGTTCTACACAGAAGTCACCTTTTAATATCTAGAAATAAGGCAACACAGCAACAAAAAGAAATATTAAGAGACAAAAAACAGAACTCTGAAATCTTTACAAAGGTAAGAACAGAACATAGCCTGAAATTTTCTATAGCATCTTTAACCAATACTTTCTACAAATTCTTCAGCATACTGAAGGAACAGGCAGCAGTCTGATAAATCACCACCTTTGTAACATTTAGTTAGGATATATAGTGCCATGAACTTATGCTATTTTGAGGTTGTGTAGCTTTAACTTGATTGACACTTCTATGCATTTCAACTTTCCAATGCAATGAAACTGTATCCTATAGAGTGAGCCTGCATCAAAACTACCTTAAGCTCATTTAGGTCTTGATTAGAAGACAGCCCTGCAAACACGTGCTCACACATACATCCATTTATAGTACTCAAGTGGGATTAAATTTACCATATACAAAAGTAAATTTCAGTATCAGAAGGGAAACAGCAGAAGTGAACCTTTTTATATTATTCTTGTGATGCCTAGAAGCAGGAAAAAAAATTTCAATATGCACTCTGACCTCCTGCAATTTCAGACAAAATTACATTTGAGAAGTGTTAGATAAACTCTGGTAGGCAATTCTGACTGTTGGAAAAAGGAAAACACAAAGGTACAGCCATATCAGCAAGAGGCCACTGGTAAGATTTGTGGCACAATGTTCAGGTTTGGGACCTTATTTTGCCCAATTGATGTCAGCAGCTTTCATCTGCCAAATTATTTTGCAGGAATCAAAAGAGTAACCTTCATCCCTAACTCCCATGGTCTACAGCAATACCCTGATCCCACATGGACAGAAAAAAAAAAAAGCACAAGCATTTCACAGTTTTTGCTTTTATTTTAAATTGCTGTGTATTAAATTTTCTGTTGGTCAGCTCTATGCAATACCAGCTTTCAGTTTTCTACACAAAAGCTTAGATTTGATTTAAGGTACCAACATTAATGTATGTAGGGAGGTAACACTGCATATGGGGGCGTGTACTGGAACAAGAACATGAAAGTTATAGTACATTTTAAATGAAATAAAAATGCCTTTAGGCAAACAAACTATCCTTCAACAGGAAAAACCAGATAATTTATGCCTGCAAAGATACTGTAAGGCTCATTTTTGCAGGCAAAATTTCTCGTAATAATATAGCTGAAACCCAACAGGAAGTATCTATTAATCCTTTGTGTACTCCACTATTGTTTATTCAGCCAAAAAAAGTGGCATAAAACAATGCCTTTTTCTCAGTCAAGGTTTCTTCACTCAAAAAATTGAGGAGCTCTACTGATAAGATTGAGCATTGAGAGACTGGGAGAACAGATGGCAGATATGCAGTGAATAATTTTTGCATCAAGCAAACCTTCACTGTTCAATACTGTCTATGCAGAAGACTATGCTCCTTTTGAAGCATCCCACTAGGCAGGTAACAGTGAAGGATCAGTCTCAATTAAACAAATGTGCTTTCTATTGGCATCCAAAAAGTTATGTCTACTCCATCGCCAGCCATAAAGGCTGAGCTAAGTGTGTATTGCAGAACACAAAAAGCCCATTTCCATCTCCAAACTGGCTCAAAGTAACACAGGTAAACAGCAACTGGAAGAAATGCAGGACAATACTCTATCTTTGAAAAATCCTCTTGTTTCCATGTGTTGATATCCTTAGAGGTGGAAAGGTTAAAGGAGGCCACACATCCTGATCAAAAGCAAGGCGAATCTCTATTGTTAAATTAGGGAATGGTGGTTTTGCACCAGTTCTTCGCACAGCTGAAGGTCTGCAAAGTGTTATGAGATTCACATTAATCTCAGAATTCTTGTGTTTACATCAGCCTTCCTGAGTTATAAGAAATCACTTCAGTACTGAAGCTCTAGACTAAAAAGACTGTGCAAGATGACTAGAGTTAATACTCCTCTTCCAAAAGTTATCATTACCTCTTTCTCCAAAACTTACATTAAGGCTTCAGTGGCACCAGTACTGTCCCTTTTAGTGGAAGAATAAATATTCAGAACAAGATTTTTCTTTGGCACAAAGCTTCATCAGTTTTTATATCTGTACCTACTTATTGGGGAGAAAAGACTGATAAAATATTGTCTCTATATTTGCCTTTGTTTATTGCTTTGAAAGTGTTTAGAAAAAGCCAGCCATTCACAAATGGCTTATTTTGCTCAAATTAGAACAGCATTTTCATAAAACAAAACCCTTGGAGCTCCCTAACTTGCCTTTGAAACTCTCTAAGTGCCATGGGACCTTTCTACAAAGGCACTGCTGTGACACATGCTGTGTCACTTACAGGAAACTGTTCAGCAGTTTGAAGCCAGATTTGTCTCCATCATAAGATGGGAGGGTGGCTGTGAATTTTAGAAGCAATCAAGTGAGCCATTTTTGAATACTTTCTCATTTTTCAGCCACACTGCAGTAGGGTCATAGGAAGCAGTGCACTAACGGCACAAACCATTATAAAAGTAACTCTAGATTTTAAAGTAACTACGGCCTGAACACCCTCTCTCTGCCACATGTTAAAGATAACCTGCTAACAGTTGTTCCAAGTATTTAACACTGGAAACCATATTTTTGAAGTGAGAAGAGATAGATGCGTTGACTACAGCCCTGGATGACTAGAAAGCCATTTTCTTTTCTGAGGTAAGAAATTCACTTCATAATCACTCTGCTCTATTGAGGGTCTGGCCTTTACAGCAGAGCACTTTACAGTGTCCTGTGACTGGATAGAGTTTTTAAAAACATATATATGTACTCACATACATGCATGTAAGAGCCAGCAGTTTTGCTGTCTCAAAAATAATAACCCAAATACCCCCATAAAACCCCATATACATGTTTCTAAAATTTTAAATCAGTTAGGCCTCGTATTCACCATGCAACAGAAATAAAGTATTTTTTATCAAAATCTATTTTACATCCCCTTGCTGTTTCTGGTTTTGAAAGGATTAAATATCATACTACTGTTTGTGTTTCTCAAGGGAAGCAGCCTGAGATTGTACCTAACCATTGAGAAGTACCACCAGAAGAAAACAAGCAACCAGTCTCATTTCCTAGACATGTGAATTTATTATGACAAAGCCAAGGAAATATGTTTGAATGATTCTCAGATTTTTTCTGCAAGACAAATGTCTCCATACTATTGTTGCTCCAGTAAAACATAGGAGAGAAACAACAACAACAAAAATGTATAACAACAACTCAGACAAAATACTGCCAGACAGTGACAAATAACTGATTAATTTAAATTGGACAGCTCCGTTTGTTGGCAGAAATTTGAAAACATTTTTGTTTTTAAACACAGAACCAGTGGCAGCATGGTCTGAACACAAGTTTTGACAACAAGGACTGTGTCAGCTGTGTCAGTCAGTGTTCCAGTTTGTTACATTGCCCACTTCCCTTGACCTCCAGTATACCTATTTGATGTGCAAAAGAGGATCAAACAGAGCATTGCCAAAAGGGAAATTACGGTTGCCTGAGCTCTTAACCTATTGTAAGTGCCTCTCTTTCAAAGCCAAGCTATGAATACATACACAGCACTTCTGTAGCACTGATAAAAGATTCCTGGTGCATCATGAAGATGAAAAATGATTCTCAGTCAAGAGGGAAATTGCCAGAGGTGTCAGAAGACATGTTGCAGTGACGCAAACAGTGACACAGACATTAATTCCAATAATTTGACAGTTAAACAGTGCATACCTGAGCTGCCTAATTCTTTACAATCTTTCTTTTTTCATAACAAGATTTGGTCATCTAAGTTCTTCAAAAGCTGTATCTCAATCTTTCCCTAAGCTTCCCCCCCCACACACACCTTTTACCCTCCCCACCAAAAGCACATAATATTTCATTTCAGCAGGGAGATTTTCATTAATTATACTGAATAGAGCAATGATCTGGAAAGGTCACCTCAGTCTTTCAGCATGCCCTCTCTCCCAGCTAAGTACTTCTCAGCTACAATTGATTACCTTGTCTTTTACGTTTGCATCATTCCATCAAGAGCTGCATGTGTGGCATCAATAGCATTACTGATATTGTGATGAACCACATCCCAACCTGATATGGCCTCCATCTCATGTTTCAGGTGCTAAATTCTGATAGAGGTTGAAGCCTTTAGAGTGACACCCTAGAAAGGAAGACAGTTCATGGGAGAGCTAGCACAATAATGGGTATTCCCATGACTCAATGTAACATAACAATGACAGCTAATTGCTCTCTAAGTTTCTCTTATCATGTGCTTTAAATCCTTGTCGATGTATGCATATTACATCTGTTAAAAAATTCAAAACACAACAAAAACTAGGTTACTAAAATGCAATAGTCAAGAGAGTTTCTTGGGAGTCTCCTTTGTTCACCTGCTTTAAAAGAAAGGATTCCCATGTGAATGATATTCACACATTGATCTGTGAAGAAAGCCACATTCATGCTTTAGCATACATGCTCACCTCTTACTTAAGAATAGCAAGACCTTTCAAACAGCTCCAAGATCTTGTAGCTATCCCAACACATATTCTATGCATTTTATTAAATCCCCATCTATTAGAGAGTGGCTCTTGTATAGGCTACTTGTGTGTTATATACCTGTTACAACAGTTCCCTGCCTGGTACCACAAAATAACCTTCTGGCTGTGTATCTGCCCAAAACAGTAGCTGATTTGCCCATGACTATTCCCCATATCAAGCATGTAGTAAACAAATTACTTTGAGGAGGAAAAAACAGGCACATGGGTGTCTATACACAGGAGACAGCCAAAGATTCAGCTCTCCCTCACTGCCAGGTTAGCAGGGGACACAGACAGATGGTCACCTTGTGCTGAGGCAGCTCAGAATATGCTTTTTCAAGTATGAATATAAATGGGTGTTGTCACTTTTAAAGTCTGAAATATTCCACTGGCATCAGTTCAACCGCCTCTTAGTTAAGAGATTTTTGTACAATAAAGAAATCTGCAAAAGTGCTAGGTCAAAAAAAAAACCAAAAAAAACCAAACCCAATCAGCTTCTTCTGCCCCCATTTCTCTCGTCATTACAATGCACTCTCGGAACTTTCAACTTCAGGGAAATGCAAATTCTTCAACAATGAATTATGCAAGAGGAACGAAATACATGTGGGTATAGATATGACAGAAAAATCTTTTGCAGCACATACGGGGTGACAAGGTACAGAGACAGTGCTCTTCACTCTTTGCAACTGAAGAGAGAATAGTTAAATTATACCTGTAGTGATATTTTCTATAGAGCGTTAAGCAACTCCACTTACAGCATCAACACTGCAGAAAGAGACACGTGACTTCTGAGCCCTTGGTTACAGGATGACAGAAAGCAACCTGGATACATGGATACAAATCCCACTTAAGGTTACATCTGTCCTTTGCTGCAGACCCTACTAATCTGCTATGTCCTACTTCACACTTGGTGAAACATGAACACTTGTACCCTGCCTGTTCAATACCCAGCATAAATCAAGTCACTTATCACTGGAGCTGTTCATTCTGACCAGACTTTTTACCACTGGCACAAACCAGATTGCAAAACTGTTCTTTGCTCTGCATAGTGTAAAGTCACAAGCAAAGGGCAAGAGGTGGTGGGTATTGAAATAGCAGAACATATTTCAGACCAAAATAATAAACATCTACAGAACTGCAAAATATTCCATAAAACCATCAGCATAAAATGAGAAGTGGGTAAGAGGCAAGGTACCTCAGCTGAAAGATGGAAAACCAGAAGAGATGCAGTAACTGGCAACACCCAAAAGTACTGGTGGCATCCTCATCTATATCATAAATATTCCAGTACATACAAAACATTTCAGATGCATTTTTCACAGAAGGTATACAGGTTGATAGTAACACATCAATTTTTATCCTGGGTCACAATAAAATGATTTTTTAAAAATAGCCTAAAAAAGAACACTCACTGATTCTTCCAGAGTACACAGGAAAATGTTTTGCAGTATCAAGAACTTGGCCTGAAGGTAAAAGGAAAACAAGTAAGCCAAGAAAAGCAACTTATTTACTCCTACTGTTCTTCACTTGCAGCAGCTCCCTCAGGATGAAGACACTGCAATACAGTTACACAAGAAAATTGGAAGGACAGAGAAGCCCTGCTGAAAACTTATTGCAAGTGTGACATAAACCAGCAGCCACACGGCTAAGAAGTTAAATACAGCATGCCAAAAGAAAAGGAGGTCAGCAAGTGGCACCGAGCAAGGCCGCCGGTTAGCGCTCACCGCGGCGCAGCCGCGGTGCCGGTCCCATTCTTTGCCGAGAATGGAGAAAAAGGAGCTATTTGTTTCCCTGCTGTTACCACTAGGGACTCCAAAGCTCCTCTCCGGCTGCCGGCAGCATCCTGGAAGCTGACAGCCGGGAGCGGGCCCGCTGCCGAGGAGCGAGTGCCGCAGCGCCCGGGAGCGTGGCCGCGGGGCAGGCGCCTTCGGCGGGAGCGGCATCCCAGGGGCGGCCGGCACCGCTCTGCCCCTGCGGGAGAGCGGCGAGGCAGGCAAGGGCTTTGCGCAGGTAATCAGCGCAATGACGGCCCCTAAGGAACCTGCTCTTGGATCTCCCGTAGCCTCCACATACCTTTTCGTTCAAAGAGCACCTTCTCAGGGAGCTAACTGCTAGATCACGTCAGGTGATGCAGCTTTAATGTAACTTAGAAAGGTGTGCAAAGAACTATAAATAGAGAACCTGACTCTTAATATAGATTTTTCTTTTTGCCCACATCATGTTTAATATACTAAGAACCTTTCACACACTATAATTTCTTCTCTGAGTCTGAACCATCTTTGCCCCCCAGCTCACACATGAAAGCATAGAATCTTGCAGGGAAAATCGGCTCTCTCCTACATTTGCGCAGCAAGTAGCACAATAGAAACACATTCTGGAGAGCCTAAGAACCAACGTAATATAATAGCAAGTAAAAATATCAAATAAATTAGCAAGTTAACACATGATATGTGACACAGGCAACTCAACAGCCACAAAACAAAGTATTCAGGAGAGGTGAACATAATATTTCCAATTATATCTTCCAAAATCCAAAAAAAAGTCTAGAGAAAACATTTGTTTTAACTAGGATCCACTTCTGAAAAAAAAAAACCTCACAGCAGGATAAGAAATAAAATTAAAAAAATTTAATAGGGATATGAAAAGTAGACATGACAAAATGTTTTGTACTATAACTGCTTGCACTAACTAATGTCTCCAACCACTTTAAAACAAACAAAAAAAAAAGTATCTCCAGACAAAGACTGATGAACGTTTCATTTACAGAGCCAGCTTTATAGAAAGTTGCTTTGAATTTCCTTTTTTTTTTTTCCTGTTGCTGGGTTGTGACTGTGACAAAAACCTACTCACAAATCAGTGAGTAACACCAAAATTTCCATTTCTAGCTCCAGACTAAGACCACTGGACTGAATTTCTCCCCACAGCCAAAGTTTTGACATTGACTTGGTTCATCTTAGGGGCAATAACACCAGCTCAGTGCTTTAAAAAGGAAAGTTGATCAACATGCAGTCACATTATGCAGACTTCATAAATCTTAGCAAGCAATCATGGCAAGCAGCTAAACACATATGGGAGATGAAATTGGACAGCACACTTGGAGAAAAACAAGGAGATTGCTTAGCTCCAGATCCTTGAGCAAGGCTTGTTTTCCACAACTGGCACGATCCCCACCTTGTCCCATCTCTGTTCCTCCTCTTGGTCACTCAGTACTCTGAGGCTTACTCTAGCCATGGGAGACCAGTTCTTTACAATTACCTCCCACCCAGCTCCTTCCTACATGAACAGCTCTGCCATGGTTCTTTGTGAAGCAAAGGGAGGACTTGCCTCTAGCTGAAACCTGAGCAGAGTAGCAAAAGCAGCATGAGAAGGTATGAGCTAAATCTAAAATGCTAAATATACAAAGACAGCTGAAAGCATGCTTATGCACAATATTCTTTGATTCACTTCCCCCTCTCAAGCAACTTCTTTAGCTGTTTTCCTCTGATAATCACAGTGCCATCTGCTCTTATAATTTATCTGGTAATCCCTACCTTTTGGATATAGAGACATCCCTACTCACATAAAGCATTATCAAATCAATTATGTTCTGTTTATGAAAATATACTCAGTTGCTGGAGGGAAGATCACAGTTATAAGCAAAGTGACTCCAGATAGCAAGCCACAAGATACTAGGAAGAAGAAAAAAATCCTACATGCTTCTTCATATGACTGTCCTGAGCTATCTCTTTACTCAATCAGGTTCCAGAAGAAATGTCTGCAATCTACCCAGAACCAGGCCCAAGTAAAACAAAACCCCAGGTTTGCAAAACTGTAAAACCCCTACGTTGCAATAGTCTGGCAGAACACTGCACTGGGCCTGGGAATGCTAAACTCTGGCAGAATTTGCCATGCTCTAGTTAAAGGACTGTAATCTGTGAAGTCATCCAGCACATTCTAATGGGAATAAGGAAAAGTATATTGGTACAGAGGAGGGCCCTGACTGCATTAGTGGTTGTATTTATAACATTGAAACTCTACAGACAACTTCTCAGTGACAGCTCACTAGCTTCATGTAAGGGAGAAGTGTGCCTAGGGAGTCTGTATAGTCTTCATCATTGGATGTCTTTAAAAAGAAATTAGACATCTGTTAAAAATTATACAAGCACAGCTGATCATTATGTGGACGGACACCATTAACATCCTTTCAAATTCACACCTAAAGAAACTTGTCCTTTAATCTACCTAATTTGTAGCCTCCCAGTGGGTTGTTCTCTCCCTTCATCAGCTCAATTTCACCAGAAATCATTCCCAAAATGAAAATAACAGCTAATAATATGAGACATCACAAAAAAGTTAAGTAGACAGAAATCCTAAAAAGCACACCCAGAAGGTTTGTGTATTTAAGGTTTATGAATCACCCTAACAATACTAATCAGGATCAGTTTGGACAATTTCATCAAAAGGGAGGCTGTAAAGTGGGGACTAAGGCTCACAGGAAGTTAGTAAACCTACAGAAAAGTCAATGATCTCTCTAAAATTATTTATCAGCACCTCAGGACTTGAAAGAAAAACACCTGACCAGCTAAAAAGTCAGCCCAGGGTGACAGGGACTACAATTTCCCAGCAATGTCAAGGAGCAGCCAGTCTCAATCATCAGCAGTGTTTTGCCCAGAGCTGCAGATATATAAAGTGGGGATTGCAAAGGTGTAAAGCTACAATATAATAACTGAATCTAAACAACAGAGTGATCAAAGGCCTGAATTTTTAAAAGTTCAATTCTGATTTGTGTCAGATTATGAAGAATCTACTACTACACATGCAAGCCTTCTGAAACAAATGTGGTTATTATTGCTACAATAAGAATTAGTAATTGTGGAGAACTTTCCAAAGTGAATTCTGCTTGCTTATGCAAAAGGAACACATAAGATCTAAGAAAATCCATTCTTGAGATCTCTTGATAACTGCTCTCAAGTCTAAAAGGCTCAAATATATCACATGGTTTCAAGCTCTGTACAGCTGGTCTGAGCATACTTCAGTTAACTAGGAATAATAATCAGCTAAACATTATTTCATAATACTTTGCAATGATTCATATAAATGCCCAAACAGCAAATTACAGTTTATAATGCTTTGAAATTAACATATCGAAATTCACTTGCTATCATCGTACTCCAAACTGTAAGAGGAATTTATGTAGGTATTTCTTTCTACCCCAAACTAGCAGGATGACCAATACAAAGATACTTCCCCAAACACAATGTTCTCTCAAAAATTTCAGGAAAAGTGCTTTGCATTTCCAGTACCTATTTAGCTACATTATGATTTCTAGTTTCCTGTGTCATGCATATGAAATACATAGGTAAGGTATTGTCTTATTCTCCAGGTACATTTAACAGAGGTGGCAAAATGCATGCCTTCTTTTCCTAACATATGGCCCAATTACCATTTATGCTACTATGAAGCAATCTTTTTATCAATTCGCACAAATAGTCACTAGAGCCTAGGCTCAAATACTTATCTGATTACATATCTGCCCAGAGCTGTCTGCATAATAAAGTACAATATGCTTGATGTAGGACAGGAATCTCTTGCTTATTGCACATCCCATGCTTGTCTAGATAAGAAACATTAGAAGACACATGACAATTGTGTTAAGCCAAAGTAAGCTGGTTTACTTCATTTTTCTTTGCAGTGCTTTGTTTCATTCCTTTTTGCAGAACAATCATCACTAGCAACTTGTGTGATAAGTCCAGGTAAAAGCTAAAGGACTGTAAGATTCAGTAGTACAACTTGTGGGTCGTGTTGCTTATATTGCAAATACTGTACTTTTGTAACTCTAAAAGTAATTTTGTTTTCCTGAGGTTCCTGAAAGTTCTTACTTGTAGCAGCTTCCAGCACGCTTAGTAAGGTGGTCTGTGCTGCTTCACCTTGATTTCAGAGCCACACCTGCGTTGTCTTGTCTTACCAAAGAAGAAAAGATTTCTATGTTTTGCCTCAATGATAGTCAAGGTTTTTTCCAACCTCAACGATTCTTGATATTTACTGAATTCGCACAGGTTTTATGAAAATGTGAAACCAAGCCTGAAAGTCCCAGGGAAAACTTCAGCAAAAGAGTCTCAACTACAATGGTCATGTCTCAAACTCTTGCTTGTCATTATGACCACAAACACAAATTGTACAATATAAACTGATATTTACTTCCCCTCAACCAAGGGACCTACAGACAACCTCTGATGCACTTAATTAGTCAACATCCATAAGCACTTTGATTAAAAGCAACATAATGTGCCATGTATAACTATTGAGTAACCAGCAACTCAAAAGCATCTTGCCAAAGTACAGCAATAAGCTTGTCCTTTTAAACATGTTCATAATAATTATAGCTGTTAACAACAGATATTGTTCAGCTGAATGAACATGGTGAGACTTCAGTAAACAGTTCTCATCAATCTGACATTCTTACAAACATCCCTTGCTAAATGTCAGGAGAGATTTCCAGAGGGAAAGAAAAGTGTCTTTCTTCCCAGAAAAGGACAAAGTTTACACAGATAAGAACAGAAAGTGAGACAGAAGTGGAAGCAAATAACTGTTTTCAAAAGACCTCTAAAATTACTGACAGCTATACAAACTATTAATAAAGGTCTGGTTCTAAGCAGGAGAAAGAATCATTTACAGTACAGAAAACCACTTCTTTTGGACACTGGTATTACTCTTCATAGCTAAAGAAGAAACCAAGAAAGCAATGATTTTTTTTTTTTTTTTACTTCACACTTCTACTCTTGTCCTTTGAAGAGTTATTTGTAAATAGCTTTCCATGTGTTAAACTATTCATTCATTCTTTAATAGCCTAAACTAAAAGATAAATATTTTAATTTGTGGCACAGAATAAGCCATGGTACATTTCATTATAATTTTATGGTATTTGCACAATTTCAATATGCAGGTGGATTGTTCTGAAGGAATGTTTATAATATCTTGTTGACTGGAGTACCCAATGCTGCACTGGACTTCCACCAACAGAATACCCCAATATATTGACCCATATAAAACCAGAATGAATAAGTAACCATTAGCTAAGCAGCAAGATGCTCCTAAAGTGCTACCCCAACACAAACGCACCAAAATTGCTAATATTTCTGTAACATTTTCTGTTTGGCTTGTTTGTTGTTTTTGTTTGGTTGGTTGGTTTTGTTTTTTTTTTTAATCAAAAGGATGCTGAAACATTTTTAAATGGTTATAAAGTGCTTTAAAGAGAAATCTCTAGCATGCCTTACTATACCTCACTTGTATATTAGAATATTTTCCATCATGTAGCTTATTACCAGTAACATATGTATTACAGTCCTCTATGTGTGTTTGATTTGTGCCGTAGCCATAGCCTTTCACACATACAAAGTCCTAGCATCAGGTGCCATTTAACAAGCTGCCACAAGGGGTAACATTTTCAGAAAAGCAAAGGCTTGTGGATCTCAAAAAATGTTGATAGTTGAAAGAAACACAGAAGAATAGCCCTACTTCCACAATGCTTTTCAAAATAGCCCTGAAAGACTTCAAGAACTGTTCTCTCTCCAAGCTTACAAAACTTCATGGATGCTTCCATTTAACAGATGCAGATTTTTTTTTAATAGGGAGGAAAAAAAAAGCCACTTTGTATTTCCAGGTTGAATCTAAAATTAAGCATGCTTACACACTTACAATAAGTAGGGTTGCAGGATTTTTTCCCCACTGATGGACCCATAAGTATTAATGAAATCACTTAGCGCATCTGTAAATCAAGCTACTGAATTTCCTGCTCCAAGAGTAGTTCTACATGGCAAGCAAAAAATAAGGTATTGTACTTCAAGAGTCAAGTGGATCAACAGAAAAACTGAAATAACAGCTATTTGAATTCAATCACACTCTAATATCAGTAATGAGATTCACTATAGATATGTGATCACTTTCCAAGTCATTAGAGTCTGGACAGAGACTAGAAAACAGTCATGGTTTTCTGAGAGTCATATATTTTATTTTATAGTCATAACTTCTATTTGAGACAGTTTCAAATTGTGATAACTAAAGGAAACTTCAGTATTTTCCAGCTTTGGACTTCGCACAAGTTTTAGCCCTTGGCCACAGCACTTCGCTGAAAACCTTTCATCTAGGGTAGAACTGAAGATTTCAGGTCTTCCAAATTTAGGACCTTGTGACTTAAAGCTACCTTAAAAGCTGACTAAGGTAAAAGTAATGTGATTATGCACATCTAAATCTACATGAATTATGAAAAGGGTTCTGAACACTTTATATTTGTCTGAACAGGATTTTACTCTGATTTTTAAAGATAACTCTAACCCTACTAGCTATCTTAGCACATAAGCAGCAAAGTCTCCCTCTTTCAAGAGAAAATAGTCATTGTTCATTTAGGAACAAAACAAGTACTTTGTAAATCCAAAGTATTGTCATTTATTTTCTGACACTCAACTAACCAAATCCAACCTGGAAAAAGAACCCTGTACCAAAGGAAAAAAAAAATGAAAACAGAGATGGGTAATGGAGCATTTGTGTACTTCCATCTAGAAAAGAAATGGTTTAAAATTCATTGTTCCAAGGTGAAAACAATCATTATTCATTATAGTTACAAGATTCAGTCTCCTTCATCAAACCAAGAATCTTCTACAGCAACCTCTACATCTTTGACAGGGCTGAATGACTAGTGGTCACATTAGCTAGTCCAGTTCCATGAAAAAAAAATAAAAGGGGGTGATCAAAACTAATATACCTCAAATAAAAGTTGCCCATATCTTTCTCTAAACATTAAAGTTCTTTTTTACCTGATCAGTGTCTGAAGTAAGCTTAGGTCATTGTTCTCTTGCTCAATTCCCTCCCTACTCAATGAACAGGTTCAGCAAAGTTCTGGTCATCAATATCTCTTCTTAACACGGCACTTACTGCTCTGAGCCTTAGCTAGCTTTTCCAATCAAAGCAGTTAACAAATAAATTATATACCTGTATCAGATAAGTTAATGTTATGAGAAAAGGGAGGGGGGAGATTGGGAAAGGTAATAAGGTCATTTCTCCTAATTTTTATTGGATTTACATGCTTGCAATAAGCATATTAAGCCACAACAATACCCGCAGCTAATGAGCTAATGAGTTGTTAGCACCACCTCCGCTTGCTCGCTTAGCGGCACGATGCTTTAACGCGGTCAGCCCGGCTGCCTCCCGCTCTTCACCTTCCTGATGCAATCAGGCAGGAAAAGCAACTGGACTGGTGCTCCAAGAACCCTGCTGGAGGCTCTTCTTCAAGAGCTACGCTTTAAAGCAGCTGCAGGACACCGAGAAAGACTGATTTTAAACTACTTTCAATCATGATAAAACTCAGTAAAGAGTCAGGATAAAATAGCAAAAAGATGAAAAGATTTAAAAGTAGAGATGGTGTTCACTTAAATGGTCTTTTAATGCAGCATTCTAGTCTTTCTAAAGACTTTCAGAGGAAGCTCAATGGAGGAAACTTCCCTGGGAGAGGAGAAAAATGGCAGTGGTTAGTGAAGCACAACTGATGTTTGGGGACAAGGCAGGGGAACACTGGTTCCAAGGCCAGCTGAAATGCAATCTTCTTTCCACAGGCTAAAACAAAAACAAAAAAGTAATCTAAAAAGGTTCTGATAGTTGTATACCTCACAAGTACAAAAAGTTTTAATATTTTGGACAGAAAAATCAGCTTCTGTTGTAGCAGAAGTGATGACAGAAGCACTTGAAACTTCTGAAATAGTAGACGAGTGTATATACTCACATATACACTATTTCTAGCTGCATACATGAGAACAGGAATGGATTTCTAAATAAATACTGTGTTACTCTCTGAATAAAGTCTGAATATGTTTGTGTTATGCAGTGTTAAGGGAACAGTGAAGGCAGCAGAGACGAGGGGTATCTGTATTTATGAAGATTTGAAGTCAAAAGGCAAAGTCAGTTCAAGTTATTTCATAAAAGAAACTAGCCCAAAGTACTTTTTATGTAGACAGAACATCATAACAAGACTAAAGCATTACTAATTGCATTATTTAAATCATAGTTGCATTTATGCAGAGGATGGTAAGGACCATCTTGAAGGACTCAACGTTTCTTATTCAAATTTGGAATTTTAAATTTTTAATTTTTCAAGGGGAAGACTGTACATATATAATGAATGCAAGCATTGTTTAAGTTTTGTCTGTCACATCTAAGAACTGAAAATTTGAACCCCACATAGTTTCATCATCTCTTATGAAATTGCAAGTGCTTAATGCATTAGTTTCCAAAATCAGAACTCAAGCCACCATCTTTATGAACCATTTTAAACAGATATTCTGTAGCACAACAGATGTGAAGGGCTAAAACGTTACAGTATGGTTCTGTGCTTCAACTGTAAATAAGAGCCTAAATTTAAATATATTTGCTTTGTAAAGGAATACATACTAAGGTGGGTGAGGGTGAATACTTGCTTTTTAATAACAATTTTCTATTTTTGGATCCTTGAATCAAGTTCAATAGAAAATAACACCCCAAACATTAAATGCTATTGGATAATTCAACAGGAATATGCTGTATTAATGTTTTATTACATTTCATAAATTTAAGAGTTATCACCACAATCATATTACTTTTTGATGGAAGCCTATAATCTTCGTATTCATTGAACACCATATGGATCATCTTCAGGGAGCAGAAATCCCTCTAAATTTGTGACTGCAAGGTTCAAGGCACCATAATCTTAACTTCATTAAAACTCTTACTACACGTGTTATTTTACCAAACATTGCAGTCAGAGCCTTTGCTGGGAGCAGCTGGCTGCACTGCTGTAGGATCTCTAAGCCCCGGAGCTGCTGCATGGTCCAGCTACTCTGAGTTCCACCAGACAGTGTCCTCAGTGCTGTATGTCTCCCCAAGTTCCCTGATGCAGCTACAAAGCAATTAAAGCAGCTCAACACCTGTACAGGTTTGGCAATATTTATCTCTATTATTCAAACTGATCTAACAGCCCTACTTTGTTGTTTCTACCCTTGGGGGAAACGGAATCAACCCTGCAATTCCAGAGCAGGATTTGTAACATGAAGTATTAGCATAAGCTGTTGTACAGACTGTAGCTGGATCTCCACACCCACTGTGAATGGGGGATATGCAAAACAATGGACAGCGAGACACAGCCTCCAATACAGCAAGTCAGAACTTCATGGTTGATTTAGTGACTCAGCTCTTGCTTAATCCTTCTCAAATTATTCTTGAGCCGCTGTGGAAGGGAATGAGTCAGAAGCTGCTTGCATATTTCATCTCCATCCTTACCAGCAAAGGGCATACAAGCAAGCAAAGAACAAGAATTAATTGATTACGGCAATATTTACAAACAAAGCCAAAACTAACCTTGCTAATGACACAAAAGCTGTCCAGTATCCCGACATGGTGATGCACTTTTATTGCCCTCATCCAGTGTGAATAGCAGCTGCATCAGTTCTAGCTAGGTATTGTTGCAGATAGTTCAGATGCAAGTATCTCCAACATGATCCATTTCCCCTTCTGTCCTGCACTACTGCAGTGTAGTTTTAAACCGACCTAGCCAATGAAGGTAATGCAAAAGGCAGCTGCAAGGCAACACTGGTGTACTGATCCTCACTCCTGCCTCAGGATGAGCAGCTTAATAGAATAGTTATGGCATTGAAGGTCACAAGTAGCAAGAGACCAAATATCTGAACCATAGTCTTGACCACAATGCATTGCTTGGGCATCCCATTTTGTTCCAGTTCTGCCAATTTAAATAATATGATCTCTAAGGGAAGTATTGCTTTAGCTTACAAAATAACTGCATTTTGTCAGCTAGTCAACAACAAAATCAAAAAAGTTACTGCTTGCTGAGTGCCTGCAAGTAGAAATTGGAAGCCTAAGCAAGTAAAAGCATTTCCTCATTGGATGAAACTTGGGGCATCATATGTATAATGAAATGCCATTAAAGATATTTGTTATTGTAATGCAGAGAACGCAAGTTATTTAGAAATAGCACAAGTGTCAGAAGGACACAAGGTGGTGAGAGGGAAGCTTCTCATTTTTGTCCTGAGGGGTAGTAACCGTGCAGTGGGGGAGCAATTTACCAGAATAATGCAATCACTCAATAGAAGTTTAGTAGTCTAGACAGTACATAAATCTATACACTCTTTACCCTACAGGAAAACTGGTCACAGAGAAAGCAAAAGCAACTAAGATCACAAAGAAGCTGCATACTCCTATAGTAGGTCAAACAAGACTATTCTTTCTGACCATACCTACCTGAACTTTGTTAATGTCAACAGGCACAGAAAAGGAGCCTGCTCCCTCCATAAGGGCCAGAGCACTAGCCCAGATTTAAAGGCATATTTAATTGCATATTTCCAGTACTACTGGGGATTATCATGTCTAAAGCATAGGGCAATAAGACAATTGAGGTGTATTATTTTCTTTCGCATACTAAAACAGAATCCAAACGATTTCCAATCTGTGACAAAAGCAAGGACAAAACACATTAGTTTCATCTCATGTCACCCACACATCAACTCCTCAATTATAACATCAAATCATAAAAATAAAACTGAGACTCTAGAGAACCGAAAAAAATCCCAACAACTCAAGTAGCAGCCTTTAAGATGTGATGTTAAAAGAAAACCAAACTATCACAGTATTATACTAGGAGTCTTGCTCAAAACATTTTTAGTGTAGGAGCATATTCATGATTTGTTTCAGAGAAGGAAACAATTAAAGCATTTCTTTTGCTTTGTAATATTAAAAATTCAAACAGTATTACACTAACAAAAGGCAATTTCCAGTTCCATTACTAACAGTGGTAAAAAGCCCATGTAACTTTAAATTCTTAATGTTTTATAGTGTCTGTGTTATCATATTAAAATCCAATGGAACATCAGGGTCTTTTGTAGAAGACATGCTCTTGCTCCAGTGACCTTTTCTCCACTGCTTCTCGTAGTGCTCACTGCTAGGCTTAAATAATTAAACACATCTCAGCCTGAAGTGACTTCAGAAATGCACCTACATTTGAAAAGTACTATTTAGACAATAATTCGTAGAACAGTTGGAGGCCAAAAGTCTATTCTCATAAACTGATATCCTTATCGGAAGTACCTACTCATTTCCACTACCTGAGGGCCTGGACAAGTTCATGCAAGCAGCCTTCTGATACACCAGTTACAGTTAAACAATATGGAAAGAAAGACAACTATCAGCAATGTTCAGAAGTAAAATAATTCAAGTGTTAAAAGCTGAGGCATGGTTTCTGCTTAGAAAAAGAGCACACTCTCATTGTATAATAGACATTAAACTAGGACAAAATAACCTTAGGAAATAATTACTCATGGTATATTTAGAAATGTATGCTATTTTTCTCAATATTCATAGATTTAGAAAGCACATTTTGGAAAGTCATTATTTTCTCCTCCCTCAATAATAACAAAATTCATTTCTACCAGCAAAGTAAACATTTACGAATATCAGAGCAGGAACTTGATCCATCTCTACTTCCTCTGTATCCCTAAGGCCATGACTTTATACAGTGTCCTATGTTCTCCTACATATACAAAAGCATAAAGAAAATTGTGGTTTTGGGATGCTTGTTTCCTGCTGATGCCAACACACATTTCAAGCTGGCTCATTCCTAGACAGAGACAAAGAAGTAGGTTTATGTCACAGAGAGATGAGAGATAAGGAAGTTACTCTTCTCCACAGCTAGACCTCAGAATCTTCCATTACATTCCAGACAGAAAAATCATTGAAATGTTCCTGATTCAAAGCAAGACTTTGATTTCAAATGGGAAAATGCATTACATAAAAAAGGGTTTTGGACAGACATTTTGCTAAGTTTCTCCTCTCTCTCTACATTCTGTAAGCATGTCTAGTAGAAAACATAAATAGTATATCATAAAAATATGTATTTTAGACAGGTGTGGAACTTTTCTATTAATCTAAATGAAAAGAAAGATTGTGCATCTCCGCCTACTTCAGAAAAAGAATATAATAAGAAGAATTAAGGCAGATTAAGAGACTCTTTTAGGCAGCTTAAAACCCTTAAGCACACACTCCCAAGCCAAGTATTTATAATACAAGAAGTCTCCTAGTTACCTCTCTCAACTGTCACTGTTGTCAGTATTGCACAAAGCTGCTTAAACTATAAAGCTGATTGTCAGGGGAATCCCAGTCTGAAGGGATCTTTTGTGGTCTGAAAGGGTTGTGACTTCTGTAAAAGGAGGGCATCGGGTTACTGCAGCAAGCCTTGAATATCAATGACAAAGGAGGAAAAGGAAAGCTCACAAGTCAGGCTATACTCTCTCTCCCTTACCACTCATCTAAGTCACACAGTTGCACGGCAGGACAGAGCCAAGGAGGACCAGGGCAATCCTTGCTCCTCGAGGCCACTTTGCTCTCCAGTAAGAGCACAGACACTCTCCTGTAGGTCACAGGAAAACAAGAAATGCCTCTGAGCAACACTACAGCCCACTTCACTGCCAGCATCCCCCGTAAAAAAACCTCGCAGAACAGGTGTGATATGAAACGTGGAGAAAGAAAAGTGTTTACTTCCTGATTATACAGTTTACATGAATCCAGCCATACATTAACTCAGCCACATTCATCTGCATATTCTAGACCTGATTATTATATAAAGCTATATAAAAAATAACTTAATAAAATAGTTTTAGTTGCTGAAGAGGGTCAAAGCTTCCACACTTCTGGTGTCTATTTTTTCATGGAAGATGTGGCTGATTACATAAAATCTGCCATTGTCAAATATTCTGAGGTCTAGTTCATGATCTCCAGAATCACAACATTCTTTCCAGTAATGAAAATACCTATCCATTCAGTTCCATTACACGATACAAATTTTCAATATATTGGTTACTTGATCTGAACCTATTTCTGGATGAGCTCTTGCATACCTAGTAGTAAATTACCTCTTCTGCATGCCCCAGTTTGCTTCAGGCTTTCTGAACTCAACGGATCCTAACATTAACTATTCTTAGTTAATGAGAGGAATGATTGCATATCTGAACAGATAACATAACTTTAATATTTACAACACAATTGCTATACAATAATTGAACAGTCTTTGGTGGGGCAGCACTTCCACAAATTTCTGTTCTGATTTGAGTTATAATTTTACATAATGCACATTCCTTTATTTAAGGAACTTAGATTTCCTAGACAAGTCCAAGCCTCAAGTTTTCCAAGAGTTTTTCAAGAGAGCTCCAAATCCCTTATGGAGTTTTCATAATGCGACTCCTGTTATTAGCCTTGCCTTATTCATAATAAAAATGGAGACTTGAAACCTGACTTATTTCTGAAGCATGTGCTTGAAATGTTTAAAAGAACAATCTACAACCCATTTTCTCCCAGCCAAGCTGCCAAAATACACTTTGCATGCAAAATGAAAACTGTCTTCCACATGCGATCTTGAGCAATGCAATCCCTGTTTCTACTCTTGCAAAAATAGGAAACTACTTTTGCTTTTGAGGTAATCTGAGTTCACCCTATTCCACCCTTTTTTATCCAGCTTTTCCTATTGAGTTTTCTGCTGGATTTAAGTAGGTAGGTCATTTAGCTTCTAAGTGCATAATTTTCTTCCTGAAATAGCCAAGAGTAGAGTGAAGATTTATAGGTTTACATGAAGTACACCATTATCATGAGTGGCTCCAGAGAAAATGAAAAAAAGTTGAAACAAATGCAGCCTCATCATGAGAGTCTCTGTAGAAAGGCCTAACCCTCAGAACATTCACCTTCTCTTTGTCCCTTCAACTAGTAACTACTAATGATGCTTTCAAGTTGCATGTTTAACTGGTGAACACTAAGTGGGAAGGGGAATCACACAGATGAAAAAAGTGCCATCCCTAGATTTACATAATCATACCAAAATGATGTCTATAATGTGTTTAATAAGTTAGTGATGCACCACAACTAGTATAGAAGCATTGCTTTTCTTTCTCATGTGCCAATTTATTGCTGGGACACCAGAAAAGACAGTAAAGTTTATACACTGGTAGACAAGTTTCAAAAAGCAAGCAAAGATTCCACAAAAAATATTCCCACTGCTTGATAGCCCCATGCTGTATTTTCTCCTACAACTAAACAAGAAAGGAGAGGGCCTCTATTGCTCCCACAGGAAGTTAAACAAAATTAGACAAACATTTGCAAAAAAGAGTTACTGCCCTCCCAGCCCACTTATCATCTTTACTTCTTACCAAACCATCTGTTTCAGAGAAACTAAACAGAGACTGATACACTCTTGTAAGCAGAACAAACAACGGGACTGGAATTTCCTCTATAGTTACTAGTTCATGCTGGACTTCATGGGTCCTTGATATAAATTTTACCTACCAAAACATCTAAAATTACCAAAGAGGTTAGAATGGGCCTCATGGAAAAGTCTGCTGGCCACAGGTTGCAAGATCAAAGATATTTTAAAAATGCACGAAGAGAAGCCCTTCACATCTGCAGTTATAAGCTTCATTTAAGCATGTCTTTGTTTTACACCTTTCTGTTTGCCTCTGCAAGTGACAGAATACAAAGGATACTTACCGCTGATTACCAATTGAGTAAAGAAATTTTGCCAAATTACAAATCAATTGTATGTGCAAAAAGTTTCTTCAATACACACTGGGAAGAGACCTAGATATCTTGTTGCAGTTCTGCCTCTGCAGTATCTGTTCTAAGAAAGTAAGGCTCCAGTTTCTGAAGAAATCTCTGCCCACCATCCTCCCCCAGGATCAATAGGATTCTACCTTATGTAACCACTCTAAGTTTGGCAGCAAGAGCTCTTACACAGCAGCATCTTGCAGATTGTGAGAACACCACAACGCTAAGTTTCCTCCTTAGCAATGTGAAATAGCTGTAGAAAACTCAGCTTACCACTGGGTCATTTGATCTCCACTTTGAGAATTTCACCATCACTATTAGCAATAGAAGAAGTAACATCCTCTAGAAGCAGATGTTCACCTATATATATATCATGCTCTCAACACTACCCTTTTAGACCACTCCTGAAAGCTATGTCTAAATAAACATTCTCTCATTTTTTAAATTTTTGTTATACAACTCAAAAATACGTGAACTCCTGCGCTAATTAGAAAAAAAAAAAAACAAGGCACTCCTACATTAAAGAATTAAAGAATGCCTTCTTAGCTACCTCAGTCTGTGAAAAGACTGCAAACAGCAGCACAATGGGCACCTTCCCTAAGCAACCCAATTAACTGTCTTTTTGAGAAGCTAAGAAATTAAACAAATCTCCCAAACAAACTTCACTTTCACACTTCAAACTAGGAATACTGAAATTGGTTTTAGAAATTAACATTAACTGTGTTTAGATTCAGGACTCTTAAGCAATCTAACTCCTATCGTGTTTGCTTGCTAGCCCAGGAAAAGGGAATTTTGGAATCTCCTTCACTCCTATACCTTATCCTTTGACAGAGAATGAAAAGAAATGGGAAGGAGAGTTATACAGAAAGGGGAAAGAGGGGATGGGGGTGTGGACTGCAATTTACTTCATTCACCAAACTTGCCAGTTCAAAGGATGTATTTGTAACTTTGTTATTCTTCAAGTGGCAAAAAATTAATTTTACTTGCTATTAAGTATTTTAAAGAGTTAAGAACCCTAAGTCCATCTGCATGAATTTCCAGTGATCAGACCACTTGTCAAAGTAGCACACATTCATAAACAGTGTGTTCCTGATAAAACTACTCTTTTCTGCCTCCTTATTTCAAAACCAGGCCAGTATCATCACATCAGTGTAAGATAATATTGCGGACCAACGCAATGAGTCAGCAATCAAAACGACGTGTTGTGCCATCCCACTGAACCTGTTATTTTGGTTTAAGTCCTGGAGATGCTGGTACATCTCCTCTCTCCCATCTTCCTCTTACTTTTACACCACTGCACTGCTTCAAGATTGCCTTACCAGTTGTCAGCCCAGCTAGTTTCAGAAGAAAGAAAGAATTCATGTGTAAAGTACTCTGGGTCTTAAAAACACAGAAACATGTGCTGGAGAAGGTTAATGCCTGCTTGGCTGACTTCAGCAACAAGAAAAGGAAGCTGCTCAATTAACTGGAACTAAGTGAAAAAGAAATTTCAGTTATCTTCCACTTATTCATAAAAAAACATTTAGACAATTCAGCTCATGAGAGCTTCATTGTACCCATATTCCTACTGAGACATTTTACCTATGACACACTTACTGTACAGGCATTCCTGTCATATTCCAGCAAGATGTACAAAGCATAGTGGATTGAGCCCACACAGGCATCCAAAGAGCACAGAAGCGAAAGCATTTTACACATTAGGTGAGACTGAGGGCATATGGGGCATTACACTAAGAGATGTGATTGAAATTCAAGGATTACTAAAATGAAACAATATTCCTTTTAACATTGACTACTGGTTTGGTTATTTTTTTACATACAAAAAACCCTCACACAGTGTAACTGGTGCTAAAGCCTTGTTCCCACATAAAACCAGCTAAAACTGAGTATGATTCATTTCCATTCTTACCATAAGAATAACAATAGTATTAGAAAATAAAATTGACCTTGTGATAACATGTTACATACAACATCCTGTGTAAGAGATGCAAAAATAACCCCAAAAATAGCAAGTGTGACAGTATAAGAAATCAGAATCAAAATTCTAGAAAAGTTCTAATGAAAATCTACTAAACCAACACAACTGGGGGAACATGGGAAGAGAAACACAAGGTTTCCTCTTCAATGAGCCTGTTTAATTACCAAATAACCACCATTTGCTTTAGTCTTCAATATAAGGAGATAATGAAAAAGCATGACTAAATAAAAAACAGATGATTAATAGCAGCTGGACACCATAAAGAGTGATGACATACTTCTTTTCCAGCATACAGGTGACTGCTCTTCCACTCAGTTTAATGCAACACTACTAAATTTTATTCCATACATCAGAATATATAGAAATGAAAGAAGAAAAATGTGTCATCTTTTTCACCAGAACAGGAAAGTTTCATCTACATTTGTCCCTTGCTTTCATCCAGACAACATCTCTGCTTTGATAGTCTAATTTGATACTTCAACCTAAAACCAGGTTAAGGCTCTAAAAATCATGGGTTGTTATCTCTTCTCACACACTATTATTTTTTTTTTTTTTTGGCCCTCATTACAGAGCAATTGGTCCCCATAGTTAAAAGAAATCAGCTCATTGCCTGGTGAAATAAGATTCCTGTGCAACACACAATTGGGGCTTGAGGAAAGTACAATGAGGGAAAACTATGGCAAACTGCATCCTGCCCAGAAAGAGATCTGGTTGTCATAATCATATACAGTAAATGCACATGCAATACAGAAGCATCACTTCCAGAACATGAGGGGAAACACACCTAAAACCAGTTCTCCTTTCTTCCTTAATCCATCTTTAAAGCTATTATGCAAAACCAGTGGGAAATAGAGAGACTGACTGACAGGATACAATAATATAAAGTGATTTGATTACTCTGAAGCAGAGCCTTTTCATTAAGTTTTTAGCTTTACAACACAGGATCTATTACAAGGGTCATTATACTTCTTTGTACCAAATAGATCATCCTACTTGATGTCTCCTTGTATTTAAAAATCTGATGTAATTCCCGTTTCCTTTGCATACATTACATTTGTATACATACATATAGAATCATCTGATTATTCAGTAGAACTCTATTTTGATCCTTGTCTTTTTACAGTACATATCCAGCTATGCATTATCTCAAAGAGATGCCATATTTTTCAGTATTGGTCATTCATATTCATATAATTGAAAAGGCACGAGTACCTAGCAATTGCACTTGGAGAACGAAGCATCTTTGAAATGTATTTACAGATGGTTTGCTTACCTCCTTGGGAATGCTAAGTACTATCAGTGCAGCAATAAAAAAAAAAGCTCAACTACAAGAGCTCTGATTCTGTTGCAGTGCAATGGTATTTTATTTCTATTATTTAATGGAACGATGGGAAAGGCTATGACAGTCATGCTGTTACAGTAGAAACTGCATAGGTGGAAGGGGATGCAGGGGGAGGAAAAGTGCCAGGTTTAAATACTGAGTAGAACCAGAGCAATATAGTGCACAGATCTCCAGAAATTCTGGAGTGCCATGAACCATGCTGGATGAAGCATTTACTTTGGTCACCTGTGTGTTTAGTAGCACCCCCAGCCCAAAAATTAATGGTCCACAAGAACCCATTTGTGACTGGCACTTCATATTGTAAGAGTTATTACTGTTAGGTCTTACATATTGCATAAACTCTTGTAGCCAAAAAAAATCTGGAAGCAGGATTCAAAAGGTTAATGAGAAGCAAACAGATGAACTTCATGTAAGTGGATGCACAAATCCACATTTCTATTCTGCTACCTTCTCCTTTGGCTAACAGCAGCAGAAACAGCTTTGTACTTACATATTCATCATTCCAGAGCTGACTGAAATGCAGAGAAAAAAACTAGACAAGATTTATGAAAATATGGAGGCTTCTATTGGAGATACTGTATGAGCTATATGTCTTGCCCATTCAAGATATTTCCCAAATATTTAAGCTTGTTTAATCAAAAGATTTCTCTTCCTAGAAATTCTAATAACTTCGAAATAAAAGGAGCTTTATAGTGCTATTTAACTAACATTTTCCAGGAGCCCTATAGATTATTATTTTGCAAGCATTTTTTACTGTGCAAATGGCAGGGGAGGGAGGCAAAAAAAAAAAAAAAAAAAAAAAAAAAAAAACCCACACAGAAAAGGAAGTTAAAAGGGGATGCAAATTACAAGAACAGACTTTACAAACACCACACTCCGTATGCATCCCAATACCAATGTTTTAGCCTTTTCCCTACTTTAAGCAAGCAAGCAGGAGACAAACAAGGAAATAGAAGGGGTAGACAATCCCCTGGACTTACCTTTTGTACAGTCCCTCTATAAACTTCGCAGAGAGAAATTTAAATTCCTCCAAGTGGATGTGATTCTTTTAGCTTTTTTCTTTCTCGGGTCACACAGACTGCTCTTCCATCCCCAGCAAAACGTGTCCAGGAGACTATGCCAAAAGTAAGCCCAGAACTCAAAGGCAATTGGAA